>NW_019104610.1:87317-99177 GCF_001995035.1 Momordica charantia
AAAAAATTGTTTTAGAAATGATTTGATTTTTTTTAATAAATTTGTTTTAAATTTGATATATATATATATATATATATATATATATATATATATATATATATATATTTTAAAATAAATTTGTTTAAATATGATTTGATTATTTTTAAAATAAGTTTTTCTTAAATATGATTTGATTTTTTTTTAAAAAAAGTTTGTTTTAAATATGATATTTTTTTCTTTAAAACAAGTTTGTTTTAAACGTTTTCTTTTTAGTTTTAAGGAAGTTTGTTAGAGGAATTTGAAATCTAAAACAAAATAAATTTTTTTATTTTATTATTATTATTATTATTATTATTATTTTTCGGTTTTAGTTTTATTCTTTTTCTTTTTTTTTAATAATTTTTTTAAAATAAAGATTTGTATGATAAGAATTAAAGCTAAGTTGTATCATGTGGTGTTGGCATAGTGGTTGGTTACTTAGGATTAATTCACATATCTCAGGTTCTAGTATTTGTTTGCCTAAATTAATGTTTTTTATATCATTATTTTTACAAAACAGCTATTTTAGATAAAATGGTTTTTTTAATAAAAAAAACTTTCGTTTTTATAGGATTTCAAATCTTAAAACATTTTAATAAAATATTTTGTAATATCTTATGATGTTGGCACATTGGTAAGAAGTTTGTTTTTCTAATGGTCTTTGCACCACTCATGCTTGTTGGTTCATATTTTATGAACCAATAAATTTAGGACATTTAAAATCAAACACAAAAGTATTTTTACCCTGCTACAGTTATGTACGAGATATAACCACTCGTTGTCTTCTGCCCCATCCGACCGAACGTGTCCTGCTCGGCGACAAGGAAAGGTGGGAGGTAACCGTATGTGGTCCCGCTCCCACTAGGGAATGGACGCGTGTCCTACTCGAGTTTTACCCTCAACAATTATATTTTTTGTAAATTCAGAAATATCTGAATTTAGAACAAGAAATATATAGGCAGTGTTATTTAAAGAGTACCCAAAGAAAACACAATCATGGTTTTAGGGTCTAGTTAATTTTTTTTTTTTATTAAAAATGATATTAACTTTAGCCAAGCACCACCACACTTTAAGAAAACTTAAGTTAGGGATTTTATTTTTCCAAATCTCGTACGGAGTTTTATTAGAATTTTTACAAAGAATTCTATTCAAAATTAAACAAGCAGAATATAAAGCTTCACCCTAAAAATTAGTTGGCAGTCCAGAACTCAATAACATGACATTAACCATACCTAATAAGGTTCTGTTCCTTATCTCTACTACACCATTAGATTGGGATACGTAAGGAGGGGTAACCTGATTAATTAAGTCATACTATCTACAAAATTCATTCATTTCTTCTTAACAGTACTCACATCACCTAACAGATTTTAAAACTTTTATTTTCTTTTCTAATTGATTTTCTACCTCAACTTTATAAATTTTAAATTTTCTAAACACTTAATCTTTAGTGTTAAGTAAATAGATGTGACATTATCTAGAGCAATCATCCACAAAAGTTACAAAATACTTTTTTTCTCCACGAGTCAAAGTATTATTGCAATCACAAACTATCGCTATGAAGTAATTCTAGCAATAAAGAATTTCTTTCTATTGATTTAAACAGTTTTCTAGGTTGCTTTGCTTGTATACAAATTTCACATTTATCTTTACTATATAAAGCATTTAGGTTTTAATTCCATATTCATCCTTCTTTTTATTGAGCTAAAATTCATGTGCCCACGCCGACCATGCCAAATATCAGAACATTCAACATTTGCAACGACAAAAGAATAACATGAGAGTTATAACTGTTAAAAGACACTAGATTGAGTTTAACAAAACCATCTACCAAATAACTTTTACTAATAAAAGTACCATGCTTGCTATGGACTAACTCTATTGGACTAAAAAACAACTTTGAAGCCCTGTTCTACTAGCAAGAAAACACTTACTAAAATTTTTTAAAATGAAGGAACATGTAAAACATTGTCTAATAAAAAATCTTTGCCTGAAGAAAATTTTAATAAAACTTATCCTTCTCCTATTGTGAAGATCTCATTCCCATTTCCCATCTTCACAAATCTGGTACCTGATTCCTGGTACGAATAGAATAATTTCTTATTAGCACACTGAAAGGATGTGAATCCCGGAGCGGAAGCAATAGAACGTGTTCTTGAATTTCTTTTGAAATTTAAAACATATAAAAATATAAAACAGGGAAGAATGTTAGAGTCTTCTTCGTGTAAACCCAATGAGACAACACCACTTGATCTTCCTCGCTAAGTCTCTCGATCGAGAATCTAGATTGTGAGATCCAATTGTAAGGGATTGAGAGAGTAAGAGAGTTGAGAGATTTTTCAGGTTCCTTTAGGGTTTAGTTTACTGTTATATTTATAGAGGGAAAATTCCTAAGACCATCACGATATCTTCTTTTTTTGAATAGGTAGAAAATACGGATTCTTCTCATCCATAACATTAGCCCCCACCCTTAAAATACATAGTATTAATTTTGAATCTTTATCCAAAATTAACATATATTTATATAATGTATCAATATATATTATATACATTCCCTTATATAATTTGAACATTTGAAATTATTTCATAATTCTTAATCCTCGTTTTACCCATTGTGAGCAAGTAAGGGGACCTAATGGACCTACATATTAGAAGCAAGATTAATCAGTTAAACTCATTAACCGAGTTAATCAATATTTGTTAACTGCGGGTCACTCCACTAAAGACCCGCAGCTACACTCTTCTCACTACATAATATTTTCATGTCCACGGATGTACGACTATTAACAACAAGTCAATCCTTCACGAGTGCTCATAACTCTAGTTGAGTCAAATTACTGTTTTACCCCTGAGTTATATCTTGCTTCTTAAATACTATTGCTCCTCTAATGAACAACCCGGTTATGGTCCAATCAATAACTGAGAGTCCCTCTAGGGCCAGTGAGAAGGTGGGCTCATTGTTCAAGTCGCGGAGTCAGCATGTAATGGAACACTCATCTACTTCCCTAAAGTCGGGAATGAGTGAATTTCATCTTGCGTAGTTACGTTCTCAGCTCCCCGCTCGGTCTCGTCCCCAAAATGGTAAGTTTATTGAGTCTATAACCTAGGTCACTCTCACCCATACAAATCAAAAAACGATCCCTTATAGGCAGGAGTCCATAACTCGCTCAGGATTAAGATCGAGTTACCTAGTCATCTTATGAGATAACAATCTATTGACTAACGGTGTTAGAGCCAATGGTTAATTATTTTGCGGTCCGGTCTTATAAAAGCTCATTATATAGGATAACCCCACTCGCATGTCTCTACATGAACGACCTGGATAAAGTCGTTTATAACTATTACAAAGCGGGTTGTATCCATAGTGTTCCCAAGATAAGGTACCCAACCTTATTCATCGACTATAGACCATTTAGGTTATTACTTGAACATTATCCACTCGTATATTGAATATATATTGTATATATAATGTATATCAAATATATACATTGTATATTAAATATATACTGTAGATAAAATATATATTGTTCTAGACTTGTATATCGAATATATACACTGTATATTAAATATATATATAGTATATCAAATATATATTGTTCCAGTTACATTAAATAACTTTGGATTTTAGTTTATTGAAGTACGAGTAATGTAAAGAAATAATAAAATAACTTTTATTAATAATAAATAAAATGTTTACAAATTACAAACTCATGAGCTCAGGGCATTAAACCCAACACACACACATGTACATTCACACCAGAGTCAAGCCACCAATCATTTGAGTTAAGAATTAAATTTAACTTCGAATTATTGATATAATACCCGTTCAATGGGAGAGTGAAGTCAGCTTGGTCTGTAGTGACCATATTGGCTCGTACTTGTAAATGTATGCCCCAGGCGATCCACTTTTACGAAGAAAACATCTTTCGCCAAGTTGTTGGTCTTGCCACAAACATTATAGGGGGCCCGGTATTTTCTAACTAATATTCTTATCCCTTGGTTTATTGTTTGGTGATATTTTTTATGGTCATCTCTCTTGAAGCTCTTGGACTTTGGTTTATAAGATCTATCAATCATACGGGTTTTCGCTTGACTACCAAAATTTGATATTTCTTTTAGATTTTCACGATGTCTATCCTCAATTCTTAATGACACAATCAGTTCATTATTCTTTAAAAATTTCCCCAAGAAAGGGGCAAAGCTTTAATAAGAAATGTAATTAGTACAACATTGTCAAAATCAATTTCCTTGATTTTTAAATGTAAAATCATATTTTCAAACTCATGAATTTGGTTGCATACAAATTTTTCCACCAACCATTTTGAAATCAAGTCACTTTTCAGCTACACATTTTAAAGCTTAATTCTTCTAACCCATTTTTCTTTTTTAAAGCTTCCCATAATTCTATGGAATTTTTAGTTGAACAAAAGATTTTCTAAATACTATCAAACACAAAGACACTCAAAATATTACCATGACATAAGATATCTTTTTCTTCAAGACTTTAGTCAACAATAATTTTAACTAGAGTAAGAGTCACTAGTTTTGGAGGTTTCACAGACTTGTTTAGAGGTTTCGCATATTTTTTCTTTCCCTTTTTCACAAGCAAAGATGATAGAAAAAAGACCTAAATTTGTGAACCAAAATTATGTTTGTTGTTGCTAACATAACTATGTTCAGTAAATTTTTCAAGTTTACGGGAATATTTAGACTCATGAAATGGTCCATGATGAGGAATATAGTAAACAAAATTCCTATCATGTCTTCTCTAAGATTGTTACAAAAAACACAGTCAAACAAATAAAGCAGGAATTCTATTTAACACACAACCACAACAATAAACCAATGAAGAAATAATATTAATAAGAAAATAAAGGATTTTAGAAAGCTTGTGTATGGGTTGAGGCGTGTTAATGAACGCTGTCCTTAGAGAAGACATGTTGGTGTAATACCAATTTTCGAAATATGATTTTACTTCTGAATGAATGTACATAATGGAAGGCAAGGCCTTTTAAAGGCAAAAGCTAACGGCTAGTCTTTAAGAAACAGAAATAACCGAAAACTTAAAAAGCCTAACTACTAGCTTCCTAACAGAATAGGCTAATTAGACATAAATAGAAAATAAGTTGTTTGATATTACATAAATTCCCTCCCTCTAAAAAGAAAACTCGACCTCGAGTTTTAACCAGTCAACTAAAATGAATCTAGTGCTTGGTATTCATAGATATTTGCTATGTTAAAAACTGGGTGTATTCTGATGTCGTCAGGTAGATTGACTCTAAAAGCATTGTCCCTTTATTTCTTCAAGATTTCAAAAGGCCCAATCTTCTTGTCTTGTATTTCATTATAAGTGCCTTTAGGGAACCTAAATTTCTTTGGATGGACCATGACTAGGTCGCCAACCTCAAAAGTTTTGGAGCGTCATTTGGAGTTTGCATTTGTCTTGTAATTTGTTGCTGCTTTAGTGAGGTTGTCTACCACGTCTTTGTGTAATTCCACTATCCTTTCCGCCATTTGTTCCGCTTCATAAGAGGTGGGGAGATGTTCAAACGCCACAATTTGGCCAGATAGTAATGTTAGAAGGCTGGCTTTTCTGCTTAGGGCGTCTACCATTTTATTGGTGACTCTTGCTTTTTTCTTGATAACAAAATCAAATTTTTGAATAAAATCAATCCAACGGSCATGCATACAGTTAATGGTTTTTTGTATTTGGAGATATTTTAACAAGAAATTATCAGTCAATAAAATAAATTATTTGTCTATAAGATAATGTTCCCACTGCTTTAGAGCTCTAATTAGGGCATATAATTCCTGCTCATATGTGCACCATTTTTGTCTTTGAGGAGTTAATTTTCTTGGGATGGTTCTTTTGAGATAGGATAGCTCCTATTCCTTTTCCTAAAGCGTCCACAGCCACTTCGAAAGGTTGAGTAGAGTCTGGGAGACCAGGATATGAGGTTGTGTTAAGTTTTTCTTTAAGTATATTAAAACTCCTAAGTTGGTTGGAATTCCATTTAAATTGTCCTTTCTTTAGGCATTCGGTTAGAGGTGCGGCTAATGTGCTGAAGTGTCTAATGAATTTTCTATAAAAAGATGCTAACCCTAGAAAACATTAAACATCTCTAATACTAATAGGTATAGGCCATTGTTTAATAGCTGATATTTTGGATGGATCAACAGTTATTCCAAATTTAGAAATTAGGAATCCTAAGAAAGAGATCTGGGTTGCTAAAAAACAAAATTTCTTAAGGTTAATATGAGGTTGGTTCTGTTCCAAGGTTTGAAATATTGTGCATAAATGTGAGTGGTGTTTTTCCCTAGTTTACTGTAAACGAATATATCATCAAAATAGACTACAACAAATTGATTAAGGAATGGAAGAAAAACCTAGTTCATCAACCGCATGAAGGTGCTCGGAGCATTAGAAAGACCGAATGGCATAACCAGCCATTCGAAGAGGCCTTCATTGATCTTGAGTGCTGTTTTACATTCATCTCCGGGTTGTATTCTGATTTGGTGATAGCCACTTTTAAGGTCAATTTTGGAAAAAAGCTGGGCACCATTCAATTGAAGGTCAGACAGATGTGGAATAAGGAAGCGATATTTGATGATAATTTTATTGATTGCCCGGTTGTCCTTATACATGCACCAGGATTCGTCTTTGTTTGGAGCCAAAAAGACAGGCACAACACAGGGACTTAAACCGGGCCGAATATGTCCTTTATTAAGTAGCTCTTGCACTTAGTCATGAAGGATCTTGTACTTCTTGAGACTCATCTGATAGTGTGGGAGATGAGGGAGATTCACACCTGGTATTAAATCAATGCAATGATGGATGTCCCTTAAGGGTGGCAGGTCTGGAGGTTCTTGTGCCAGCATAGGAAAGGCATCCAACAGTTTTTGGATATCATGATGGTAAGAGATGTGTGGGAAGGCTATCCGTTTAACTGGTATACCCAAAACAAGGGAATCATCCTTTTGGAGAAATTTTTTTCCACTAATGAGAGAAAACAGCTGGTTGGAATTAGTATTCTTGTCCCATTTTTATTTAGGATCAACTGTGGACGGTAAAAGAACAATTCGCTTCCCCATCCAGGTGAATTCGTAGGTGTTATCTTGACCTTTATGGACTGTTTGAAGATCGAATTRCCAAAGGCGCCCAAGCAAGATATGGTAGGCATGCATATCTAGTACATCACATATAATTTGATCCTTATATTGGTTGCCTATAGATAGGGAAACTGTACAAACAGAGGAAACAGTGGCTTCACCACCTTTCCTTATCCAAGAGACCTTGTATGGAATGGGATGAGGATCCACCTTGAGGAGCAAAGTAGTGACAAGTTTCTGGGATACCATATTTTTACTACTGCCACTATCAATGATTACGTTACATACTCTACCATTGATAGTACAATGGGTTTGAAAAAGAGAATTCCGTTGGGGTTGTATTTCGACTTCCAAGGCAAGAAGAATTTTCTGGAAGACACAGCTAAGTAACTCACCTTCATCGAGTTTTACGTATGTTGGATCATCTTCAACAATAAGTTCCAAATCTGGTTCCAGATTATCTTCTTCATCGATTAGCGCCAGAGCACGTCGTTGGGGACACTCATTGGACAAATGTCCTACCTGCCCGCAACGAATGCATTTGCCCAAAGTTAAGCAGATATAAGGTTAGTTCCTCGTTTAGAAGAAGAGTCAGCAATTTTAAAAGGAAGCGACTTAGTTGGTTCATCGACTGTTTTAGTTGTGGTAGAAGTTGAGGCGCCCCCAATTGTAAGTTGTTTACCAAAGTTAGATGGAGTAGATTTCGAAGTTGAAGGTTTGTCCCATGTTGTGCGACGAACAGGAGTCCGCAGAAGCTTCTTGTCATCTTTGTGACCATGGTGATAGCATCTGTGAGAAGGTTGATAGGTTGTGAGTCCATTTGGTCTTGAATATCTTCACGAAGCCCGTCGAAATACCGAGCAATTTTGTAGTCCTCTATTTCTACCAGATTGGTACGGGCTTTGAGAAGAAGGAAAGCTTCTATGTAATCTACGATAGTCTTGAAGCCTTGTCGATACCTCTTGTATTGTTGATACAAAAGTTGATCGAAATTGGTAGGCAAGAATTGCTCACGCATAAGGCATAACATTCTTGGCCAACTTCTTATGGCTCTTTTGCCAAGTCGTCTTCAGTTGATTTCGAGCTTAAACGCCACTAATTTAACCTTCTTGTCTTCTGGGGTATTAGTGTAGTCGAAGAAATTTTCAACGTTTTTTACCCAATCTAGAAAGGACTCTACATCCACCTTCCCGTTGAATGGTGGAAGATCAATTTTCATTTTGAAGTCAGTACAAAAGCCCCCTCCTTCAGCATTGTACTCTTCTCGAGCAAATCGAGGACGTTGTTGAAAAAACTCATCATCATTATCCAAAGAGTCCGAATCTTGAACCCTTAATTGTAGGTCTTGATCCCTTCGATTTTGTCCTTCAAGGTTTCTTAGAGCGTTCGGTGTTTGAGGTCGATTTCTTGGAAGGTTTCTTGCTCGATTTGCCTCCCCTGTATGTTGTAAGTCTGTCCGAAGACGTTCTTGTTCGTCTGAGATAAGTTCCAACTGCCTACCTAGATTTTTCAGTAATCCATGAATGTCCTGAACGTTTGAACGAACCTCCCCCAAAGAATCTTCCATCAACAGCAAATGGTTGGTGGTTGATCTTGGTGATAGAACTTGAGTTAATGAGGGATCCACAATGGGCCCTTCGCTAGGATTTACTGTGTTCTTCCTAACCATTGGTCCTAAGATTTTTTTAGGGCTCTGATACCACTTTTGGTGTAATACCACTTCTGAATGAATGTACAGTAGGGAAGGCAAAGCCTTTTAAAGGCAAAAGCTAACAGCCAGTCTTTAAGAAACAGAAATAATCGAAAACTTAAAAAGCCTAACTACTAGCTTCCTAACAGACTAGGCTAATTAGACTTAAACAAAAAATAAGTTGTTTGATATTACATCACGTGCCCCTATTTGTAGTGATTGTCCAGCACTCTACTCCCATGATACAACACCCTCCAAGAGAGCTTGTGTGCAACTAAACTCTCTCACGAATCTCACTCAACTTGTATGCTCATAAAAGATAAAAGAAAGGTTTCTGGAGAAGAAGATGTGAAACTTGTGTCTACTTCCCCTCTACAAACTCCTCTTATATAGTATTTGAAATGATTAAAGATAGTTTTTTCTAAGTTTAAATTAAACTCAACTAACCTTAATAAATCACTCCCTTGGAATGAGAGAAGGGATAGAAGACCAAAATCAATTTACTAATAAAAGAAAACCTTTTGATTTTCCAACATTTTACACACTTGAGACCTAGGAAGCCTCCTCTCTTAGGTTTGCAATTCGATTTAGGATTGCGTGCTTGAACATTATTAAGTAAGTTTGATCAATTTTCTTATGGGGTGTTTAACCTTTTGAGTATGAAACTAGTTCTCGTTCACTCATGATCTTCCATCATCAATGTAATCCATAATCTAACCCTTCCCTTCGGGTTAATTATGATTAATTTGGGTTTTAGAATTATCAACAATTAGGGGTACTTCTCCTCTAAGTGAAAAGGTTATTATCTGCAATCTTCTATGGTTTCATATCAAATGGAACGTAACTGAAGCCAATTGTGGACTATAGGCCTACCAACCTATGAGAGTTGGGTAGGTGGCTTTAAAGCTCGACATGAAAAAACGGCATGACAAGGTGAAGTGATTTTTTTACTTTTTAAGAGAAGATAATGTTGAAAGCTTAAGGTTTATAATTTGGGTCTCGTATGATAATAGAATATAATATCTACCTACAGCTAGATTTTCTATGCTCATTAATGGAAAAAATTATTGGAGGGTCAAAATAGTTCTACATCAACCGCGCGTTGTAGCAGCTTTTTCAGATAGAGTCCATACCCGTATTCTGAAGATATGTACAAGAAAAATATCACAAACTTTATTTCAAATCTATATTCGATTATTATTAGGAGTATGCATATTTCAAATATCCAACAATTATTAAATGTAACTACGTTTTGGTAACCTCATTCAATAATTTTTTAAAGAATCACCCTATCCCTAATCTAACCCAAAAATGTAATTAGATCAATAACTTCATCCACTCACTCGACGTAGTCCAAGGAGCAGCTCGAGCGATATGGATTCACGACCTCCAGTCGTCGACTCGTGTGGTGTCTTCCACCTCCTAGCTGGTTCAAATTGAATACAGATACTTCTTGTGGCAGAGGTAATCAGGGCACCGGGTTGGGTCTTGTTGTTCAAGACTCCTCAGGTTCTATCTGAGTTATGGCTTCTCTGTTTTCTCCAATCTCTTACCACTCTTTGCTGGCAAAGCTTCTTGCCATCCTTGAAGGAGTTCGTTTAGCCTCTTCATCACATTGTTCACTCTTAATTGTTGAATCTGATTCGCTTGAGGCAATCTCTATTATTCAAGGAATTTCAGCGAGCTTGGGTGCTGAAGGGGTCTGACTCAATGACATTTAGACCGTCACTAGCAATTTTGACTCTTGCCAGTTCACGCATGTTCGTCGCCACCTCAGTCATCTGTTTGAATTTTCCCCATTGACTTCTCTTCCCGGTGGAGGAAAATGTTTTTCCTTCTCTTGCCCTATTGGCCTAATGCTAAGCAATCATTTGAATATATATAATATATATATATATCTTCATATTCTACCCTTTTAATTTTAACATTTTTAACATTATTTTTGGGGGCAATTTTATCCTTCAAATATAAATTTCTCTCTCTTACCCTCTGTCTCCCAAACCACTTCCCCTTACTTTCTATCTACTCTTTTTTTTTTCTCTTTTTCATTTTCTTTTAAAATATTTTTGATTCACCTTTACAAATTTCACTTTTCTCAGATCAATTCTCTCTATTAAAAACTTTTTTCTCTTAATCCTTTCATTATATTCTTTCTCATTCATTCTTTTCCACCCATCCAAACTTCTTAGTTAAATTAACCTATCCAAAGAACCTTTTATATCTTCCTCTGAATTTTGTCTTTTTAAATTCTATTTCACTTAATTTTGCATTTAAAATGTTGGAATGTAAAAAAATTTATCATTTTTGTTTAATTGAAGAATGTTAAAAGGTGGCAGAATCTTAAAAGTTCTGTAACCCTCCCTTCCCTTAGAACTACAAAGAACTCTTTGCATATTTCTCAACCACAATTTGAGATTTTCTTTTTTTTTTCTCTATCACAATCTTTTTGTTTTTAAGATTTATTAATCTAGATCATGTACAAATTTTTCAAAGCGTTAGAGGTAAATATTATATATTTCTTATTCTTCTTTACGTTTCTCTCTTACCATTTTTTAAAGGTTTCTTAATTAATGTAGTAAATTACGTTCCAATTTTTAGAGCAGTATGGTTTAGCAGCTTTGAACATTAGCGAGAGTAATATATACATAATTCATTAGCGAGAGGTAATATATACATAATTCATTACTGAATATTATTCATCATATTTTTATATTCAAAAGCTAAGTTCGATTCTTGAATAAATTTTTATGAACAATATTAATCTTCATCTTTTTAACAATATTGTAAATATGGACAAAAGAAAAAAGATGCTAGCATAGATATTGTCAATAGTTAATATTTATTAAAATTATGTTTATTTTGAGTGATTGAGGTAGTAATGACTTTAAACCAATTAATATTCTATATATATATATTTACTAATGACACTAATTTGAAAAATTAGAATATAAAAAAATTTGTTAACATATTTTCTAAAGATGAATTAAAAAAACTTATGACTTGACATTTAATTAATATAATTAGTAATAAAATTTCAAAGGT
>NW_019104610.1:104433-187738 GCF_001995035.1 Momordica charantia
ATAGTTTCGCCGCCCACCCAAAACGGCATCGTTTTGATGGGAAAATTTTAATTTTCCCATCAAAACGACGTCGCTTGACATATGCGACGAAAATATTTTCGTCGCATATGTCAACACGCGGCGTTTTGGCGCCCGCTTCAATTTTGCGACCAAAACAATTTTCGTCACTGTTGCAGCGACGAAAATTGTTTTCGTCGCTTCTCCAACAACAAAAGTTCTTTTCGTCGCGTTTCCAGCGACGAAATGTTGTTTTCGTCGCGTTTCCAGCGACAAAAATTATTTTCGTTGCTATTTTGCGACGATAAATACGTTTTGTCGCTGGAAAAGCGACAAAAAGAATTTCGTCGCTAATTAATGTCGCTGAAGACCTTTTTTGTTGTAGTGTAATCTATATTTATACTATATCTAAATGTGGCTATGGAGGAGAATCTTTACCTCCCCATTTTGCCCCAACCTTTTAATATGTACCAAGTTTACCCTTCATCTATATTATATATTCTTCCATGTACCTCTTCTACGGGATGCTATTATTTGAATGAGGTGTCCTTTTAAAGGAGTACATTAGAGAAGTAGTGGGATCGTTCGATGTGTATGATGAAGAGTAGTGCGTCCATTCGGTGGATTGATGAAGAGGTATGATTGTTCTTCCTTTACAAACCATTTATAAAAGGAAACAGTAGAAATTAAAAACTCATATCTTCGTCTTTCTCACAAAATGTCTACCAAAATTTCTTCTTTTATCAAATAACTCATAGCTTTCCAAAAGGAGTGGAAATTAAAAGCTTTTTTTTCGTATGGGAGACATTGAAGTATGTCAAAACCAAGATCTGCGAATACAGAAATTAATTTTAGTCGATGAAGAGGTAAAGTATAAAAATTGATGTGAATTATGAGCGTTATGTTATATAAATTTTTGTGAATTATTGTACTATTGTCAGTATTACTTTTTATAAACCGACATGGATGATTGTTGTTTTCTCTTAATTATTTTTTTTTTTTTGAATTCCTATAAAATTATATCTAATATTTGTATTTATCTCACTTATTTTGTTTTCATGATCTTTTGGATTTTTTATTTTATGTTTATATTTTTTTAGCTAACAGAGAAATAAGTATAGCAATACACTTTCATGGCCAAGATACAACATCTTCCTTCTTTATTCCCCATTTAACTGTACATGAAGATCCAGGTTGAGATAAATTTAAGGATATACAGGAAAATGGACTATATGACACATTCTTTTTTCTGATCTTGCAATTCAGGCATAGTAGTTGTAAGACAATGCATTTGTCCAAGGAGACTACAAGTTCGTCTAAGTTGTTCCCATGATTTTGTCTATTTCTTCGTCCACTGAAAAACCACTCATGATCTTCATATGGTCAAGAATGCTGAGATAAAAAAAATTGTATTATTAATTTTAATTGTTGGATTTCTAAATTGATGTTAATTTTGTAGTAACCTGATTATTTTGAGTATTTGTTTCCTAAATTGATGTGGGCGGTTGTTGTCACCTTAACTACTTTTAGATTCTATGTTTATATTTTTTTTTATTTTGTACGTGTACTCTGATAGTATCTGTTTGCTAAATTGATGTGGACTGGTTGTTCTTTGCTTGTTGACTACTCTTAGATTCTTTATTTTATGTTTATATCTTTTAATTAATTAACTTGAATTTCTAAACTGATGTGCTTAGTTTTGACCAATAAATTGTAATGTGATTATAGTGATTGTTGTTATATTTTGTATTAAATATTTATATTTTAATTGTTAAATAAATTACTTATTCTACACATTATTTGTAGGGAACAAAAATTCAAGTCCTAATGTTCAACGAAGTTATAGAAAAAATTGGAAAAATTCTTCAGAAAAATAAATACTTTTCATTGAAAATGGAAATGTGAAAATTGTTAATGGCAAATATGCAAAATATAAATGAAAAGTGATAGGTATAAATTTATATAAAATAATTTATGTATTAAATATTATAATTTATTATTTGTCATATTAAATCTCTATTTCATTGTGCAGATTGCATTGTATTCAAATCAATGGTAGAAATGCAATGAAGAAATCAAACAAATACATTTACTTCACAACTTTCATTCGATTGCATGATATGTAATTAAATTTTCATTATATATATATTCTCCATCATTTTTTCCTTTTTTTTTTTGTTTCTTTTTAAATTCATGTCAAAATATTAAATATCTAAATTCAATGAAAAGTACATGCAAAATTTCAGTAAAAACAATTATGTCCTAAAAAAAATTATGTCCTAAAAAATCTAAACCACAGCGCACGTGATTCTAACTAGTCTAATTAAGTATGGGGATAATCCAACAAAGGTGGCCACCTATCTTTGTTCCTCTTTCTATTGTGTTAAGGGTTTTTTTCTCTCTCTTGCAAAATGCCCCAGGCTAATATTGTAATTTGCTTTTCTTTCTGTAAATATTTGGTTAAAATATTATTTTGTTATTTGATGTACTCTAAGATTTCGTTCATTTTGGGAAATTGGCTCATATGACCCTCTCAAGTTTCCAATGTGCTTAAATAACTCACCCCTAAAAAATTGTTTTGAATGACCCAAACCAGCTTTTTCAGAATTGTCAGTGGAAGTAAATGTACTCAACTACCCCTTAATTGCAGTGTAAATTCTCGGGTGGAAATGAATTTTTCCCGGCTGAAAGTGTGAAAACAATAATGTAATGCAATGAATTCTCGGGCGAAATCGCATTTTTCCCGCCATTTTTGGTTGTTTATGGGCGAGAATTGGCGAGAAATGAGGTTGACTTACAATGAATTCCCGACCGTTAACTGGTATTATTTCGCCCAAGAATTTAAGGTTTTCCAATTAATTCAAACAACCAACTCTCATCTGTGCACTTCAGCAAATCAGTCTTCTTCATCTGCGCACTTCGTACTCAGCTTTGCAGATAACAAAAAGAATTTTGTACATTGAAAGTAACTTTTCCATCTGACCACGCAGTTTGTTTGTAGCTGAGTAAGATTTCTACACGAACGAGGTAGGTGAAATGTCCTTTACAAAGAATGGTCAATTTTCGTCTCTGAAGTCGCACATTTATATGTCTGCCTTTTTGTTTTTTGTTTATTTGGAACGTTTGAGTGCATTTTTGTGGTTTTTATTCTTCCTTTGAGAACGAAATATTTGGCGCATGTACTGTCTATATTTTTCCATGATTCTCGAGCGAAGTTAGAGTTATTCACGACCGAAAATCACCATATGATATGAGTTTCGGGCGAGAATCATATTGTATACGGGGCATGAATTCTCGCCCGAAAAACAATAACTTCTGTCCGAGAATTTTGAAAATTTCGAGTTTCGAAATTTGAATGCTTCTCTTTCCACATGCAGGATGCCTCGCCTATTTGTTAGCTATGATGGTAGGTGGAATGAGTCACAATTTATATATGAATGTGGAATTATGGGAGGTTTGGATATGGGCGACTGTATAACTTATGATGAGCTCCTTAGTGCTATGTTCAGTCTTACCCAAATAGATCCTATACATTGTGTATATAAGACCAATATGCAGTACCAGGTTCCGAAGTATTACATCTTTGATGACTATAGCCTTAGATTTTTTTTAGGAGGCCCTCCACATACCTCCGAAGTCCCATTGTATGTATTTGTTGTACCAAAGGAAATACATGGCAGTGGAAGCAGTTCAATGAATCGTAACATTCCAGAAGCAGAAGCATTCCAATCATTTCCCCACCAGTTAGGGCAGACTGTTCCGTATTATGTGCCATCGCTTCCTTTTGATTCCACGCTCCTAAGCCCATCATGTTTTGTCCCATCAATGACGCCGCTGACAGACAATGTAGTCCCATGTAACTTGGGTGACGATGAAACAAACTATTGCGGTCAATGGGATGATAACGATGAAAACAACGTGGAGTACGAGTACGAGGCGAGGATGACGACAACCACGATATTGAATTCGAGGATGATGTTGATTTTGACAACTAGGAGGAAGTAGACCCAGTGGATGTAGTTGGTCCATCATCGGACCCCTCAACCGAAGTGCACGTGGTCAGTACGAATGCACCGTGCACAATTGGTCAAGCTTCGTGCTCAAGGGAAATTGTTAGGACAGGTGATGAAGTTTGTTTGTCAACAAAGGACATTGCGGTAGGGAGTACTTTTCGATCGGAATAAGATTTGCAGTTCAAACTCTAGGTGTACGCAATGAAGATGAATTTTGAATATCGCGTGAAGAAGTCGACAAAAAGTTTGTACACTGTCGGATGTACCAAGGATGGGTGCAAATGGAGCCTGCGTTCAAGAAAAATTAAAGGTTCAGAGACTTTTCTTATCTCTACATTCTATGAGGTGCATAGTTATACTCGTGAGGTAATGAAACATGACCACCGACAAGCTCGAAGTCGTGTGGTGGGTCAGATTATAAAGTCCAATTTTGAGGATGTAAGTCGTTGTTATAAACTGAAGGATATTGTTAATGACATGTGGAAAAATTAAGGCGTTAATATCCGATATGAAAAGGCGTGGCGTACGAGAGAGAGGGCTTTGGAACTACTACTGGGATCGACAAAGAAGTCGTACACTCTTTTGTGTAAATACGGTGAGGCGTTGAAATCGGTGAACCAGGGCACGGTATTTTCTTTGAAGTTGGAGGACGATAAATATTTCCAATATGCATTCATGGCCCTAGGTTGCTCTATCCGAGGGTTTAGAAGTTCCATTCGTGCCGTACTTGTCATCGACGGTGCACATCTGAAGGGAAAATATAAAGGTGTGATATTGATAGCCTCCTCTGTTGATGGTAATAATTAGATATATCCACTTGCATTTGGAATCGTAGACAGGGAAACAGACGACTGACGGACTTGGTTCTTGGAGCGGATGAAGAGTTGTATTGGAGAGTTGAAGGATTGGTTTTCGTGTCTGACCGACACCGAACCAGTAATAACTCTGTAACTTCTATCTTCCCCACTGCTAAACACATCAGTTGCATGCATCACATGCAGATGAACTTGAATGATAAGTTCAAGATTAGGAGCGAGGGCGTGGAATGGCTATACCTCCTAGCAGCTAAGGCATTCAAGAAATCTACCTTCAGGTATTATTGGAATCAGCTTGCGGGATTCCCAGAAGTGCGAAAGTACTTGGAGGAACTTGGGTTCGATAAATGGTCACGTGCATATCAACCTGGGTTGAGGTACAATCAGATGACAACTAACATTGCAAAGTCCATGAATGCAGTTCTAGTGCACGCACGATATTTGCCTATCACTGCTCTATTAGAACATTGTAGGGTTCTTCTGCAACGATCGTTTTATGAGCGGCGGATGTACGCATCGACCAGAGCATCCATTCTTACTGATTATGCTGAGGAGATTGTTAAGGGTGCAGTTGAGCAGACCCGACGACATACGATTAGACCAATTGATAATTACGAGTATAAGGTACACGATGGTAGCAGCAAAGTGCGTGTCAACCTAAACAGTAAGAGTTGTACGTGTAAGCAGTTTGACTACTACCAGATCCCGTGTTCCCACGCTGTCGCTACCGCCATGCATCGTAATGTTAGTATATACACGTTGTGTTCACCCAAGTATAAATTAGAAGCGCTTCTTAACGCGTACGCCGAACCAATCTACTCATTGGGTGATGAGAAGGACTGGACTTTACCCGACGACTTTTGTTGAGTACACCATCGAGCCCCTGAAGTTTGTTGCGATAGTTGGAAGACGGCAAACAGTACGGATACCTTCAGCAGGCGAGCCTCAACAGATACATAAATGCAACAGGTGTGGAATGCAAGGTCACAATAAGAAAACTTGCCGCCAACCTTTACGAACAATCGAGTCTTAGTTTGATGTATGACTTACTTATATCCATTTATTTTCTTTTTTGTGTACTGGAAACTGGTCGTCATATATTTGGCGAAATGTTGATAAAATTTTGCCTTACTTAAACAATTTTGAAAGGTAATTAACATTTGTTCTCGAGCGGGATGTTGATATTCTCACCCGTGAAATAGTCCAGAGAACAGCATCTAAGTTGATGAAAAAGTTTTCGGGCAAAATGGTCATATTCTAGCCTGAGAAATATTTCAGTGACTTCAATTGCACTCACTGAAATATTTCTCGCCCGTGGATAGCCCGAATTCACCACTGAAATATTTCAGTGATTTCCATACTTGGTTGTTTTTGGGCGGAATATGAATAGTCGATTTTATATTGTTGGATTGCAAAGTTGGCTTGCAAAATTGGTTCGTTTTATGTATCAAATTGCCTTTTTAACATATTTGTCTTATAGGAAGCAAGATAAGTAGTTTGTAAGAGCTAGGTAATAAAATGATGTCATAGTACTAATAAGCGAATTGGATTCAGAGTATAGATCGGTGTGCCCATATTTCTATGGCTAATTTCTTCCTAAAGAAACTAATGTTGTTCTGAGTTAAGCTGGCCATATTTGACCCTGTTACATCATACTCGAAGTATTTAATGCAAAACATCTCGCAGTCACCGGACCCGCTTTGCTGGGGCGCGGAGGTTACCTGACGAATGCGCCATGGTGTATTCGGTAGTGTCGGCCTCAGTACCTAAACACCGGCCTTGTGCATCAACACCGGTAGGACAACAGCCATCAGCCTCAACTCAGACTCTAGAGCTAGCAAGGGTGTCATCGACCTCATCGAATCCCACACGATGATCTCACCCCCCTGCAGATCGATGTGTAGCATAATCCAATGGTTGCCACCGATGTTGTATGGCAGGTAAACAACATCCAGATCAAGCCATCGTGTCTGATAGTCGGTGTGCGTCCTGTCCATGTAGCTTAAGATGATCTTACACTTGCCAGCCCAATTGTATTCCGTTGCAACTCTCACAGGTACTACGTTCGGGGTCGTCATGCATTGATATAGTCTGTCTGTTCGTTGAAGAAAGTTCTGCAACGACAAAAAATTTCGGTTAGCACATGATTTGTACGTACGGGCAACATATGAGATATATATATATTACGTACCATAAGAACGATGTCATCGGTGGTGAATCTTCGACAACATAAGTCCTGTCGTTGCTCGAGTTTGTTCCGTGTGAACATGAACAGCGAATCAATCACCTATATAAGTTATTGTTGTTAGAAAAAAATAAATAACAGTACAACACATATTTAGGGTTTCGAACCCGTACCTCACTCGTCATCCACTTGTCCGGGGTGATAAAGTCACGAAACCATGTCTTTCCCCTATCACCATAACATGATTTACGAATGGCGCAGTCGGTGTTAAGGTTTGCCATCCAAGCATGAAACTTGTAGACTTGTTTAGGGGGGACGTGGACTAGTGGGTCATATCGCATTACCTTCTTCCACTTCCCATCCACCATGACATTGAACGAGCCTTGAAGCTTCCATGGGAGCTTCCTCTTCCGAGACCCCCGTCGTGGTTTCTGGCGTTCAACAGGCTGTGATAGCACACGTACCTCATCCAGGTTCGGATGCAATGTCGATGTATGTTCAACATTCTTTGATTTTACTTCTCCCGGCCCTTCCGCATCAGAGTCCGTGAAATCCTCGGCGTATTCGTCCTAGATAAATTATGTTAGTAGATAAAATCTTGTGTTTAGAGGTGAAAGGTCAAAAATAAATACCTTGTTGTCCATAGATGACTCTAACAGATGCGAATCGATCATAATATGGTCCACCGGTCTGCTCTGAACAAGAGTCTCCTCGAGAGGGGCAGCCTCGCAACGCGCATGTAGACCGGTCTCCATACGCTCCTTGTGCACGTCCTCTGTACCCATGTCTTCCTTACACGACAAGGCAAGTGGATGTTGTTGAAACAGGGCACAATAATCTTCGTCAAACCATGGTTACGATCGAATTTGAACTGATGGATTACGAACACATACCTCGCGTTTTGGTTCAGCTTGGTCCCCAGCCGTTTGGCCGGACTAATGTGCCTTTGTCCCGTGCACGTTCACATGGGGGATCGATGATCATGTCATTCGTGCCGTCGTCCCTACGAGATGGTGTAGAACCATCATCACCCTTAGGACCATCACCCCGACCACCATCGATGCTAGTGGGTCCATCACTAGGTCTGCCACTAGGTGCATCACTAGGACCATCTCCTGGCCCAGTACCATCATTGCTGCTGCCTCTTCTCATGTCATTCGGGTCGACAGGTAAACCCTATACAATGGATGACAAGTTAGTTCTCGCTATATGAAAATGACATCGTAGTTACTATAAGTGAAAACTGTTATTACCTTAGCGATTCTTCGCAAGAACTTCTGGATAGATTATAATTCAGCCTTAATACCTTCGAACCTGTCGTCCATGCACTTCAAACGTTTCTCAACTTTCCTCAGACACACATTGGACATGCGTACCTTCTTACTACTTCCATTATCCTCTTTCTCCTCAGCCTCCACATAGACGTCTTCTCTGACACCTTCACCGACGTTCACTGCTTCTCCATCGTCATCCTTCTCTGGTCCTACACGTGCACTCAATG
The DNA here is from genome assembly GCF_001995035.1 of Momordica charantia. Next base: position 112,945 of record NW_019104610.1, read on the forward strand.
GTTCAGCAGCATCATTCTCACGTGGGACTTCATCCTCATCTTCGGTCTCGGGTGGTTCGAACACCCTATTTAGGATGGTCGTCTCAGCCTCCGTTGCTTCTATTGATCGAGTTCTTCCCTACAACAACGGTAATGAACATGTTAGCATAAATATGGAAATTAAAGAAAGTTATAGGTATAAACAAGATTTACCTTACTATGCTAGATCGGAAAATCTCTCTGTCCAGCACATGTCATGCAGTTGAATGGCCGCACCTCCACCGAAGAATACGTGGCACAACGTCTGGATTTACCTTATTGACCACACGCCCTGATAGAGAAGATATAGTCTCGTAGGCCCACACCTGTACATATAAGTGGTGGACGTTATAGACCAATTGAAAAGAACGAAAACTGAAAACAAGTATTTATGCTCATACCTGGAACGCCCAAGGGAAACGGTAGAGACTGTACGGTTTCCTGAACCCGCCATCCTTCGACCTCTTCGTTAGGCCACGCTTCAGACTATACATAGCTTTATCAAAGGATAGCATGCCCCAGTCGTGCTTGCAACAAATTTCCCAATCATCGACTATTCCCAACAAGGTATAGTCGTACTTCAGAGTTCTCTCTCTCGCCAACAGAACTAACTCTACAAAATACACAATAGATACCTTGACGGCATCGAAGTGATCCTCGAACCGTGCGACTATATAAATCTTCTCAAAATCACTCAATAGTACGTTGTTGCTATCATTAAAGTAAAGAGCCCTAAGTCTGTAGGGAGATGTGTCTTTTCTAACTGGACTCCTATCATACTTAAGGCTAGAAATAATGTCAAACTCCCTCAACCAAAATGACACCTTACTCCAAAACAGGTTGAAGCTATTGGTTTCAGGTGTACTATCCTCGATCTCCCTAAGTAGGATATCGTGTATCAATGACCCGTTAAATACGAGGTCCAAGTCAAGGAGGTGGCTGAATACAATTTTCCTAAACATCCTAAACTGTGGTGGGGTCAATTTACTCTTAATGGCTGCAGTAGTCTTCGCTAGGTGCGACAAACATGTCAAGTTGGTGGAGGCATAGGATGAGGGAGGGATTTTAGGTACCATTTTCATTTTGAATTAACCTAGAGATAAGAAAATAAAAGATCCAAATATGAATAATATGTTACTTCCTATAAGAATAATATGTTAAAAATACACCATACATATAGATAATGACAAGTTCTTGTGAACAACCCATACATATATAATAACCAACCATTCTACTAACCAACCTAAATAAAAAGATAATGTAAAAGCTTGTCCTGCCATATTTCTCAGTTCCATTCTCGGGCGAAGTCATGCACGAGAATTCATACAGTATTAAATCTTCACGCGAAAATTTTTAACACTATATGATTTCTCGGTTGACTTACGGGTGAGATTGGGCCCCAAGAATTTATCCAGAGACAAACAATTCCACAAGTTGAAATTGCCCCGAGAATTTGTATGTTTCCTAAAAACCCACTCTGAAATTTCAAATCCCTAACTTTCAACCACCGATTTTACAGAAATCAAAACAAAGAAACCAAAAAACTGAAGAGGAAATCACCGGAAATGAAGAAATAAAACAAAAGTAGACAACGAAAGAGTATATAATCCATAATATTCGAACACCCTAACAAACAATATAAAATTAGGAACCTTTTTACCTCAAAGCTTCGGTTGTGAGAGATTAAGCGGGAGACGAAGACGAAATACGAAGAATCCAGCATAAACAGTAAAGGTGGAGGAGAAATGGAAAAAACGGAAGACGAAGAGGAAGAGGGAAGAGGGAAAGGAGTGCAACGGTTGGTTTTTAATTTTGAGGGGCATAAATGTAACTTCCTTTTTTTAAATTAATTAAAATAATCAGAGAGGCTATTGAAAACATTTTTTCAGGGGTGGGTTACTTGGGCAAATTGGAAATTTGAGGGGGTCATTTTAGTCAATTTCTCGTTTTGGTCTTTTATTTTTAAAATCTTCATTTTTATCCTTATACTTTCAACTTTTATTCATTTTAATACCTGTACTTTCAAAATGTTCGTTTGTTCATTGTACTTTTAAAAATGTCATTTTGTTCTATTTTTTTGAAAAAATTTTAAATAAATTCTACACGTAACAGAAATTCTTTAATATAAAATTATGGTTACATTTCAAATACATATATGTTGAATGTAGTATCATGTTGAAATTTTGATAGAAAAAATAGACTAAAAATAAAATAAAATTATCAAAATAGTCACTTTCTAAAAATACAATACTCAAACGAATATTTTGAAAGTAATGCATGAAAAATAATATTTCGAAGGTAGAACCAAAATAAACGAAAACTAAAAGTAGAATATCAAAATAATATTTTAACTTAAATATTTTGTAAAACTAATTTGCTGAAAGGACATTTAGCCATTTCCAAAACCAACTCTCTGTTCTCTCAGTCTTCACTTAACGGATTTCACTTTCGTCTCCCGCTTGGCGTCCATTCATCTCTTCAGCGACTAACTGAAGAATTTTGGAAAAGGGAACAAAAATTTGAAGGACGAATCGGAGTTTGCGAATCCCAGAAACCAGAAATTTCGTAAGTATTTGTTCTTGACACTGCTTCGTTTATACCCATTTACTTTCTCTGATCCTCAATTTTGGAATCCTTATAGAATCATTAATCGAAAACGTTTATGTAATTTCCGTCGAAAGTATGTTTATGAATTTTTTATGTCGTCTTCAGATTCAATTCTGCCCTGGTTTTTGTAGAATTTCTTATTTCTTTCTGTACAAATTTCGTTGTTCTTGTTTGATTCGAAGCAGTTTTCAGAGAGTGGATGTCTGTAGTGTGACTTTCGAGAGTTCTGGAAATCATTTTCTTTGTCGTAAATTTTGCCTATGATTTATGAGTAGAATTGGCAAGGATTTTGAGTACTTTTTGTTTGAAGAAGTTCTGCTTAGGTGAGGGGTGATTTAAACCCTACATTTAAAGTTCTGGAATTAATCAATTAGTTAAGATATTGGTTTTTCAAGAAATTGTGACCAGCTAGAGATGAAAGACTAATTTTGCAAGTATTGATTCTTCTAGTTTATGTTGGATGCTATTAATTAGTTGAATTTGTGCACTTTGTTATAAGTTTGAGCGATTTTTACTTGTGGTGGCTAGATTCAAATATTGTTGTGATCGGGTTTGGGCATTTAGTTTAGGATCAATTTTCAAATTTAGTTTTGTGGGGGTATTAGTTGCAAAAAAGTCCCGAGTTTAAAAGTTTAAATACTGATTTTGTTAATTGTAGTTTCAACTGTACTTTCAAAACGTCCATTTTGTTCGTATACTTTCAGCTTTTGTCCATTTTAGTAATTGGATTCTTAAAGCATCAGTTTTGGTCCCTATACTTTTAAAAATGATCATTTTGGTTCTTCATTTTCATTTTTATTTCATTCTTTCAATCACAGTTTCAATATGGCACTACTTCAATAAATTTCATGAAATGTAGTCGTAATCTTGTATTTAAGAATTTCTATCGTGTATAGAATTTGTGTTAAAATTTTGGAGACGGGAACTGAAATAGTCGTTTTTTAAAAGTACAAGGACCAAACACAACATACGTTTTAAAAATACAATGACTAAAATGAACAATAGTTGAAAGTACAGGAAACAAACTGGTATTCGAACCGAGTTTAAATGGACGAGATTGAAAGTTTAAGATTCAAAATTACTCAATTGAATCTTTTCTTTTTCTTGGTTGTTGCTGGTTGAAGATATATAGATACCTCTCTAGTTAGATTGTTATCAGACAATTTTGCTACCACTTGAATAGGATTCTGAGCTTTTGATAAAGTATCAGTTTGGTGCACAATGTTTTCTTAAGTTGCTAAATGAGTTGAATTTATGCTGTAGGAGTAGTTGGCTTGTAATTAATCAGACAAGATGGAAGTTAATGAGTTATATCTTGATCTCCTTGCACTGAGGGAATTATACATCCTCCTCTTAAAGAGCTGTTTGCGAGATGCAAATTCAGAACTTGTAAGCCTTTCTGATATTATCATTCTCATTCTTCTTGTTTTATCAACCTTACTAAAGAATGGATAAGTGTCTCCCATTTTTCCTTTTTTTTTTTTTTGGGTAAATGGTATGAATCACCTTTAAAGTATCACATTTATTGCAATTACACCCTCAAACTTTTTAGGGTAAAAATTGAACCCTTTCACTTTTAAAAGTGAAAAATTGAACCCATCAATTTCAATTTTAAAAAATTAAACTAAACTTTCTCATAAATAAAAAAATAAAATTTATTTCCTCTCTCTCTCCTTGTTGTCGTCCTCTCTACTTCCCCTCCTAGAAAACTGGTTGGTTTCTTCTTTCACTCTCTGCAATATTTATCAGCCTCCACCACCTATCCCTCAACGAAGACGACAAGAGAGCGTAAACTCTAGCTCCTCCGATTTTTCTATATTGTTTAGAACTTTCTTCCTCTCCAGCTTCTTGAACACGTCCCCAGAGCTCTCGTAGAAAATTTCGGCTATAAACCATTTCTTCTTCCAACAGAGCGGTTGTACTTGCTCACCCTTTAAAAGAAATTGAAAAACATGACCGATTTATCGGTCTCTTGAAACAGGGAAAAAAAAGTTTCTATAACTCGTGTTCTTAGGGGCCATGGTAATGATGGGGAGAGAATTTTGGTTAACGGCATGCTGGAATTTGGAATTGGAGAATTTGTTGCGGGAATTGAGAAGATCATACAGGACAACAATTTTCTATATACTGCAAGACAGGGGAAGGAGAAACACAAGTTCTCTATGAGAGAAAGTGGAGAGGAAAATCCAGGAAGAGAGAGTAGAAAAAAGAAAAGAGAATAAAAACAAATTTATCTTTTCTTTTGTTTAAAAAAAGTTTAAGAGTTTAATTTTTTAAAATTGAAAGTTTAAGGTACAATTTTTTTCACTTTATTAAAGTTTGAGGGTTTAAATTTTAGGTCTGAAAGTTTATGGGTATAATTTTTTTATTTGTAAAGGTTTAAGGGTTTAAGTTTTAAATTGAAAGTTTGAGAGTGTAATTGTAACGATCATCGTACTTTAGGGTGGTTTGTGCAATTTACCCTTTTTTTTTATGCTCTCTCTGATGTCACATCAACTTAAATTTGATTCTCATTTGAAAGAATACTAAACAATATCAATTGCAATCTATTTCAATCCGAGTGTAGTTTTAATCTATATAGTTTTATATCAGTTTAGGGTCCTATTAGACATAACATTAAAAAATTGAATAACCTATTAAATACAATATTAAAAGTTGAGTGACTTACGAGACACTATAATGTTTATTGGCCTATCAGATATTTTTTAAAGTGAAATAACTTATTAGACATAACTTTGAAAGTTTACGACTAAATTTGTGATTTAACCCTAAGAAATTTTATTCCAATTCCATAAATGCTATCGTGAGAAATGGAGATGTTCAATCATTGTACTCATAGGTCTGATTGTCTAAGTGACTGTAGTATGATTTGTCTCCCTCCTTATCTTATGAAGCATGAAACTATTGTAGCAAATTTTCTGCAGATATTTAATAGTTTTTGGCTGCCCTGTGATTTTTATGTGGATTGATTCAAATAGAGACTGAGACATTAGAACAGTCGGAGTGAACTTTGTACTTGAATATTTCACTATTGTAGTTTGGCTTTATTGTCAAAGCAGCTGGATGAAAGGGCACAAATTTTGTTGAAGCATTTGCTCGATGATGCTACTGCTGAAATTGTCCAGTTTCACTCGAAGGTTTGCATGAAAACTTCTTTCATTCTTTCTTTTTTAACAAATGAACCATTTGGCGTCGATAGATTGCTAAATATATGTCTTAGTCCTCAATAGGGGTGTTCAAAAACCCCGACAATCCGACGAACCCGACGAATCCCAACCGACCAGGTCCAATCCGGTCTCGGGTTGACCTTTCAAATTTTTCGGGTTGATTCAATCCAACCCGGTATGCTTTACTTTTAATTTTTTAATATATATAATGTATATAAATTATATATATATATATATACAGTAAACCTAATTTTTCTAACCCAGTTTTTCTAACCCTAGCAGGCGCCTCCCAATTCCCTCCGTCCCTCACCCCCCTTCCCTCTCTGTCTCCCTCCCTCCCTTCATCTTGTCTCTGTTTTCCTCCCTCCCTCCTTTCATCTCCCCCTCCCTCTTCTTCCTCTATCATTCTTTTCTTCCCCTTCTCCAGTCGACCCCCTCTATTCTTCATCCTCTTCTGATGATGGCTGAGTATGAAGTTTTCTCTCTTATGTGACAACGAACACGACGAACAATCGATTTCTGCAATTTAAAATGTTTAGGATTTCGACTGACGTTCGATTCCCTTCCTTCTCTCGTCTCAACCCGACGACCCAACCTAAAAATATAAGGGTTGGGTTGGGTTGGATTGGCCTTGTTCGATTCCATCAGTTCTCTGTTCTGCCCAATCCGAAAATTCGGGTTGGTCCAAAAAACTCCTCTAACCCGATCCAACCCAACCCGTGAACACCCCTGGACTCCTTAATCTATCAGTACTTTTTCTCATTTAGTCCAAACGTTTAAAAATTTTCAATTTAGTCTCTTATGTTTTAACCTTTTTCACTTACACTCTGGTGAATGTTGAAATTGCCTGATGGTTAACTTACATGGCATGATATTTAGTAGGTCAGCAGAAATTTGGAGATTGAACTAGATGACATAAAAGATGAAAAGTTACAATTTCTAATAAATTTTAAGAAGTTAGAAACTTTCTTCTCTTAAGCGGCTTACTTTCTCCTATATTAGACCTTAAGGATTAGCTTGAAAAAAAAATACCTAAACATTAAGAACTAAAGCATATATTTAGCCTATGTTAGATATTCAGAAAAATTGTTCGAGTTTACACTTATGGATGTTATGTCTAACATACATAGCCCTTTTGAGTTGTTACAGACAAAGCCAGTGGAAGAGAAAGTTGCTGAATGGATGGAATACAATCAAAGTACAAGAAAAACGGGAAATGTTGCTGCTAATGACTTATCAAATGGTATTGGTTTAGCACTCAGAAGAATTGAATTCCACATTTTATCTCTGCAACATTATACAAGTCAAAGTAGGAACACAAGAAGCCATATCAATGGAGCTAAATTATCCAACTCTCCATTAGATCAGCAGAAAGTTCAGTCAAGAATGGATCACTCAAATTTGAAGGCCAGAGTTGCTGAGCCAATCAATGGCCATTGTTCCGAGTTCGTTCACGGGTTTAGAGTACCTCTGTCTCAAGACAATGTTGAGGCCATGAAACCTCCAAACGTTGGAACCCAGGTATCTAAACAAAACAAAGTTATAAATCCAGTGATTCTGATAGATAAATCTCGATGTTCAGTGGGATCCAAGGCTACTGTACGGTCCGTGAATCGAACTCAGATACACGAAAGGCGGTGCCAAAATTTGCCTGGTCATATGATCATGAGGCCAACTTTGCTGAATCATATGAAGACTCGAATGCCCACTCAGCAAGAATCAGAATTTACAAACTCAGAATCAGAATCAGTTTCTTCTTCAAGTTGGGCAACTCAGCAGACAAGTGAAACTGAAACCACTGATTACCCTTCTTCCTCAAGTCACCAAGAGGATCAACCGGCAACCGGATCGGAGGTGAGTAGCCGGTACAGAAGCAGCAGAATTTCCTCAAAAGCATTTAGAATCAGCCATGGGAAAAAGGGGTCGAAGAAAGCGATCGGACGTTTCAAGAGACTGAGAAACAAACTAGGCCTTATCTTCCACCACCATCACCACCACCATCACCATCACCACCACAACAGCCATAATAACTTCTTCATGTGGAAGCAGCTAAGAAAGATCTTCCATGGCACAGACAAGAAAAGAGTAACAAGTAAAGGACGACACGAAACGCTAAAGAAAACAGCAATCCGAAGCGTATCTCGGAAGAATCAAGTTGGAAGGTTTCAGGCTCTGGCTGAGGGGCTGAGGAGCCATGTTTGGAAACCGACAGCCATGAAGAAGAAAGAGCTTAGGAAGCCGAGGTTGGGGAAGAAGGGTGTGAAGAAGTTGCACTGGTGGAGGATGTTTTGTCGCCGCCGTGGAGTGAAGTTGCCAAATAAAGGGCGTGTGAAAATAGGGTATGTAAATAGAAAACCACAGCATAAGATAGTTTAGTTTGGTGGAACAATTTTCAATCTTCTGCAGCCAATTTGGGCTTTTTATCCTCTCCTATGTTGAGCTGCTATGAGAGTTGAACATTTTGGTAGACATATGTTGTACGTCTCTAGAGAATGTAAAAGGTTTGTATTTTTAATGTTAGTGTATTCCTATTGATTACAAACAATGTTTCTTAAGCATGAGTTCAAAGCGCTAAACACTATGAGAAGAGCGGGCCTTTTTTTAGACCCGCTTTCCCAAACATTGATTATAAATTTGATTTAAATGAGTCGACTCCATGTAGGTCAACCACGAACTAGATTATGCGCCAAGTGAGATGCAAAAGGGCGAACGATAAAATTAAACATGCCATCCTCAAAGTCAAAAAAATATATACACCCTCAACGTTCATAAGCTAAGCTACCACCAAGGGTCAAAGAAACTACACAAGCTATCATGGTCTTTTTTTTTTTAATATAAGAAGTTAAGCAACCTATAAATTTTAAATCCATGCTACATAACAGTAAGGAAAATAATTACAAATAAAGGGTGAAAGGATACTGCTCTAAATGTTGTGACTCCAATAATCAAGTTCTTCCTCATCTTCTCCCTCTTCTTCGTGTCGAGGATCGTTTGAAAATTCGGGTGGTTTGGGGAATTGAATTGGATTTGCTCCTTGATTGAATCCACACTGTGCAAACATCCGAACGAGGCTACGGTTGAACTCCACCTGATACGACATAAATCTCCTCCACTCTTGATGTTGGTGGTTGAGTCTTCGCTCTAGTCGATCTAATCGCTCCTCCATAGATCCTGATTCTTGTGCACGAGGTCTCGACGCTCGAGCTTGCTCATTCGAGCAAGCCTGCAATGGCTCTATAGCCATTGCGTCTTCAGCAGGGACCCAGCCCTTCAATCCAAGAATAAAACTTTTGTCCATGACACTCCTTGGGTTAAGCAACTCCTCATGAGGTCCCCATACAACCCCAGCCTGTCTACATAGAGCAGTGATCAACGAAGGATGGGCTAGACCGCCCGTGGTTGACGCTCGTCTACAATGTCTAATGGACTGTCCGATGAGCCGCCCTACGTCTATTGATTTACCAGTGACGATAGTATAGACCAAGATCGCCCTTTCCCTAGTAACATCACTGATATGTGTCACTGGCAATAACTTTGCACAGATAAAGCTGTGCCAGACCTTATTGGTAACGCTCAACTCCGAGGTTTTGAAGCTCAATGCTTCATGTCCTCGGAATTTCCATTGAGTTCCTGGTCTACATAGTTTCAAAATCACTTGTTCTAAGTCCAATTCCTCCCTAGCATAGGTGCTATACTTGTCGTGTTCGATGTCGGGCAAATGGTACAACCTATTGATCGTAGTACGATCGAACGGCACCATTTTCCCTCTCACAAACACGCTTATGTCGTCTTCTTTCATATTCGCATAGAACTCCCTCACCACCGAGACGACTGCAGCCTCGGGTTGTTTAACCAGCTCTTCCCAACCCCTTTGCTCAATGTTCAAATGGATGTCCCTTTGGTCCCCACTACATGGTTGTAGCCCCCTTTCTGTAATAACACTACGTTTTGCTACGGAACTGATAAATTTGTCTGAGGATTCTAAGTCTATGAACTTCCTTCTATCAAAAGATGCCAAAGACGATCCACTAGTCTTGGCACGTTTTGGAGCCATAAACAAATTGATGCACAGATTAAGAGAAGTTTACAGCAGAAAATCTATCCCAAAACTTGATTGTCTTTTTGGTTTTTTGTTTCTCAAATCAGCACCAAATCAATCGAAGTTCAAGTACATAGTTCACTTCCACAAGAAACAGCAAGTTCCAGCAAAATCAAGCTCCAAAATAGAGATTTAGAGGAAAAACTTACTTGGAGAGGAATCTAGCGAAAAACCCACGAAAAATCTGGGTAAATTCGCCGGAGTGGAAAGAGGAATCTGCAGATAATAATAGATTTAGGGAAGAACTCGTGATTTGAGGTATGGGAAAGAAGAAATTTGAGAGAAGAGAGAAGTTATTGGAGACGGGGAAATTAGGGCAAGAAGTGACTGAAGCTGTTGTGAGCGTCTTTTTAATTTTTCTGCTATAATAACAGCGCCTAGGCTCGGGATTCCCGCGCGGGGGCGCTATCGCTCTGTGCTTGCGTTTCATTCTGTCTCCCTATGGGAAGAAATTATAGAGTTGAATTACAAATTTGGTCATGTGGTGTGGACTTAATTATTTTATATTTTATGATTTTAAGAGTTACTAATTATTGGTGCAACTCACAATTTTTTTACCAGAAATTGGTGTCAATGACACCAATTTGGACTTCATTTTAAATTGGTTATGCGGCGTGGACTTAATTATTTTGTATTTTATGGTCTTTAAGAGTTACTATTTATAATTCGAACTCACGATTTTTTATCGAAAATTGGTGTCAATGACTTGAATTTGTACTTCATTTTAAATTGGTTATCGCGGTGTGTGAAATTTAAATTTTGTTCTATAACTAGGATAAAACAAAATAGTATTTTAGTCCTATGAAAATTTACTCATTTTCTCCTAATTTATAGGACAACCTAAACCCAGCCAACAGAGTTTGACAAATAGAATTAGACAAATAAAAGATATGAACTCATTATTATGTAAATTGAAAAAAAGTCATATATTGAATATAATAATAATAAAGATGTTCTATAAGATTTAATGAACGTATCTCTATTGGTAAGGTTTTAAATGTTGACGTCAATAAAAATGTCAATGAAACATGTCCATGAAAATATCGATATCAATGAATATTTCGAAAAAATTATAAAAATAAATATAAATATAAAAAACATAGCAAATATTTAAATTAACAAACCAAGTCTTTCACTCTTTTTATATAAGTTTAAAATTATTAATTTTAATATTATTTTCAAATTAGTGAATTTTTTTATATATTTTTAATATTTTACCGGCTTTTTTGTGATACTGTATGATGTGAATGTCGAATGTATAGACAAATGGAAATTTTGTAAGGAAATGTAGATATGCCGGTGAAAAATTAATACCCTGATTGTATGTATCATTTTCTATAATTATTGGGACAAAATTAAAATTGAGTCTACCTGTACTGAAATTTTCTGAAACTATGGAGATTAAATTAAAAATCAATCGAAACTATAAGTTTTGAAATTAACTTGAAATTTAACCGAATTATATCTCAGAGCTTTCTTTCTTTTGGCACAGGTTGGTTAGCGAGAGAAAAAGAAAAGAAAAGAAAAAAAAAAGTGAACAAGTGTGAGGTGTTCGATTATAAAAGAGAGTAGAAGTTCTTCTTCCTCTTCCTCTTGGTTATTTTCATCTTCATCCTTGAAAGAGTGTGAGGTCTCGGTATTGTCTGGTGAGGTTTCTTTGTCAGAAGTTGTTTGTATCTCTTTAGGAGTAAAAGGGAGTTGTGTATTTTGGAGTTCTTGAGAATTGCTTTCTTCCCTTTGATGTTGTTGTACTCTTTTGATTACTAAAATGATTAGATGTAGATCTCCAATTGGGTCGAACCACTATATATCCATTTGTCCATCTATTGTCCTATTACTCTGTTTTTACATTTTTTGAGTTTTGGTCGGGCTACTGGTCTTTTGAGTTTGTCTTGAAGTTTGTTTATTAGTTTTCTGTGAGTTGAGCATAACAAATTGGTATTAGTGCTTGATTTTTACATATGAATTCTTGCCGAGAGTTATTTCTCTATTATGTTCATGATAGCAAATTTTGAAGTAGAGAGACTCGATTGGAAAGGTGATTTTTCTTTATGGAAAAATAAAACGAGAGTACTACTTGTTCAGCAAAAGGTTTTTAAGGCTTTAGATGAATCTCCTGTTTGGCCCAAAAAACTAACTGAAGAAGAAGTTGTTGAAATAAAAAAAAATATATTGCATTTAACACCATAATTTTGTACTTACCAGATAATGTTTTAAGGCAAGTACATGAAGCCAAAACTGCTCACAAGAGCTATGGTTAGAGCTAGACTCAATATATCTCACAAAATCCCTAACGAATAAACTTTACATTAAAGAAAAGTTCTTTAAATTGGGTTGAATAACCCTTTTGCCAAGGGAGTATTGTTTTTTATCCACTTTTTTCAAAACCTATGTTTTCTAATCTTTGATGACATCATCTTTGATACCAAATTACTTTCACCGACCGTCCACTCATTTTCAGATTTCTCTCTTGTTCTCTCTCCCTCTTTTTCCATATCTTCAAAAAAACATCATTCTTCCTCTCTCCTCATTTTTCTTTTTTTCTCTCTCATTCTGTTCAGTTTTTTCCCAAAACCCCAATTAAAATGATAGACACGTTTTGTCTCTCTAAAAATATGATTTAGAATGTAACAAAAACCCAATTAATTTCATAGACACCTTTCTCCCTCTAAAAATAGGATTTATAATGAAACAAAAGCTCAATTAATTTCATAGACACTCTCTCCCTCTAAAAATAAGATTTAGAATGAAACAAAAACCCAATTAATTTCATAGACACACTTTCTCTCTCTCTAAAAATAAGACCGTCTGAGAGCAAGATCCGATCGTCGAGAGCAAAATCCAACCGTGGGCACCTTCGTTTTCCTTTTATTGGTCGTCGGCGGTTTCACCGTTTTCCTCTCGCTCTCGATCTTGCTCAAAATCTCTACTCTCGCTCTCGATCTCGCTCAAAAACTTGATCTCGCTCATAATCTCAATCTCAATCACGATCATATTCGACTAATACACAGAGGCTTAGAGAGAGAGGTGTGAGGAAGAGATAGTGAAGGGTGTGAAGAAGATAGAGAAATATTGGGCGTGGAGTGAGAGGGTGTGAGAAAGAGAGGAAACTCTATTTTTAGAGAGAGAGAAAGAGGGTGTGAGGAAGAGAGAGGAAAATTAATTTTGATGGTTGAAAAAATCGAGAGAGAGGAATATAGAAAGACAAAATAATAAAAATAAAAATAATTTTCTCTCTCATCTTCCTCTTGCTCTCTCTCCTCTCTTTCTCTCCCTCCTCTCCCTCTCTCCTCCCTCTCCTCTTGCTCTCTTTCCCTCTCTTCCTCTCTCCTCTTCCTCTCTCCTCTTACTCTTACTCTTACTCTCACTCTCTCTCCTTTGTCATCTTCCTCTCGCTCTCTCTTATCTCTTTCCTCTTTCCTCTCTCCTCTTCTTTTCTTCCTTCTTCCTCCTTCCTCTCCCCCGTCTCCCCTCTTCTATTACCTTCTGTTAGTTAAAAAAAGAGAGGAAGGAAATGAGAAATCCAAAACAAAATAGAAGAATGAGAGAAAAATACCAATATGTTGCAGAAAAGAGAAAAAGAGAAGAAAATAAGAAAGATAAAGAATAAGTTAATGGAAAATGAGAGAAAGAAAAACAATTTGAAAAGAGAGAGAGGGAAATAGAGAGAGTGAAAAAAATTCTAGAAAAAAAGGGAAGGAATAAGAGAGAGAAATCTAAACAAAAAAAATGAGTGAAGGGATAATGAAAATAATTTGGTATCAAAGATGACGTCAGCAAAGATTATAAAACATAAGTTTTGAAAAAAGTGGGTAAAAAACAATATTACCTTGTTAAAAAGGCTATTTAGCCAAAAACCCTTTAAAATAGATGTGTTCAAGGATCTAGAACAGAACTTAGATGAGTTCAACCAAATTCTACTTGACCTTAGCGACATAGATGAGAAAATTGTCGACAAAAATAAGGTTATAATCCTATTAAACTCACTTCCTAAATCTTACTTTGGACATTGTTTTAAGTGCCCTTAAATCTAAAGTGTTGTGAAAAATGCAGCCAAGAAATAATTATCTCAATTACAAATGCATATAGTATTTGTTAGCTAATCCCAAAAGTGGAATTCAAAATTCAAATTGAAACTTACAACTTAAAAGATTATAGAAAATAATATAAAATTATAGGTAACAATAACGATAAATAAAGATTAGGTAGGAAAAAAATTAAACACCATATTTAGACTGGTTCACCCAATATGGATTGCGTCCAATTCTCTACTACCGCTGCAGATTCTACTAAAATGTCAGGAAGAATCTCCCAAGAGTTTAAAAGCTCTTCACAATGATTTCTCTCGGTTTTCCCCCACACAAAAACCATTCACGAATCACTCTATAAGTCTTTTAAAACTCTCTAATAGATATACAAGTATTAAGCACTCAATCTCTCTCTCTTTGGAGAATTACTCACGACTTTCTATTTGTGGACACCTATCAAATGGCTACTTTTATCTTATTTATAATAGACACAAAACCAAATATAAATAGTATAAGGTTTTTCAAAACTCAAAAAACCTTTGACATCCCAGGTGAAGAAAAGAAAAAACCACGCTTCAAAACACGAAAACACGTAATTTTTATGTCTAGAAAAATCGCGGTAGCACCGTGTTGCTATGATGCAGCAATGCATCGGTAGGCAATGTTATGGCGCTATAAGACAGCGCCACGACGCCTCCATCTTTGCCAAAAGGGCTTTTTTTATTGTTTCGTCGCTGTCCTCTCGACCCTGAACCTTCTGTAATACCTTTTCTTCAATTTCTTCTTAGCTTGGCTCCATTTTCCCAACAATCTCCTACTTGGAGACGAAGCAAGAAATATGTCTCATCTACAACAACAGAAGCTCATCTAAACTCGTGGAGATGTCCAACTGAAATTGTACACAACTTTAGTTTATCAATAGGGAAACCCTTGGTAAACATATTCGATGGATTCTTACAACCTGAAATCTTTTCAAGCAGCAACATCTCATCTTTCAAAGTTGATATGATAAAATGGTATCTTACCTTTATGTGTTTCATGAAACACTTGATTCTTTGCTAAATGAATAGCGCTCTAACTGGCACAATGCAAAGTCTCTTTTCCCAATCTCAACAAGTAAGACTAAAGTCATATCATCTCTTTCTCTGCTTCTATAGTAGAAAGTGCTACTATCTTATGCAGTCTAGAGACCCAACTAATCGCAGTATTACCCAAAATAAAAATATACCCAGTAGTACTCTTTTTGTCATCTATATCCACTGTCATATCTATATTTACATATCCCTGCAATTTAAAATTTGACCCTTTAAAGTACAGAGCATAATCAATCGTCTTCCTCAAGTATTTGAAGACTCACTTCACAGCCTCCCAATGTTGCTTTCCTAGGTTACTCGTATACTTGTTGACAATTCCCATTGCATGTTCTATATTAGGTCTTGTGCAAACCATGGCGTACATCAGGCCTCCTATAGCTGAAGCATGTAAAGCTCTAGCCATATGATCTCTTTCTTACTCGATAGTGGGTGAGTGCTCATTAGATAATTTAAAATGACTAGCTAAAGGAGTACTCATTGATTTTTCATTTCCCATGTTAAATATGTTTAACACTTTATTCAGATACTCTTTCTGCGACAATGTTAAAGTACCATATTTTCTCTCGATCCTCATTCCTAGAATTTGTTTGGCAGCTCCCAAATCTTTCATGTTAAATTCTTTAGATAATCCAGCCTTTGTCTTCAGAATTTCCTCTTTTTTTGCCTTGCTTTCAACATGTCATCAACATATAGCTATAAATGATAAATTAGTTACCTTAAGTTCTTATGTAGTAGCAATGATCTGCCTGACACCTGTAAAATCCACTACTGCACATCAAATTATCAAAGTTTTTATTCTATTGTCAAGCGCCTTTTGAGACCATACAGACTTCTCTGAAGTTTGCATACCATTTTCTCATGCCCATATACTGTAAATCATTGTAGTTGCACCATGTAAATTTCTTCCTCTAAATCACCATGAAGAAAAGCTGTTTTTACATCCATTTGCTCCAAGAACAAATCTTCTTCTACCATTATCAATAGAATAATCCTAATGGTAGTTAGTTTAATTACGGGAGAGAAAATCTCATTAAAGTTAATACCTTCCTTTTGTTGAAAGTCTTTGACTATAAGTCTTGCCTTGTACCTTTTGCTGCTATCGGGTCTTGTTTGATTCTATATACCTCATTTATTCTACAAAGCTTTCTTACCTCTTACTAACTCAACAAGTTGTCATGTCTAATTAGTTATTAGAGAATTCATTTCATCTTTCATGGCTAACTCCTACCTAACAGAGTCTTCCAACTGAACCGCCTCTTCATAACATTCAGGTTCACCTCCATCAGTTAGTAAAATATAGTTCAAAGTAGGGGAATACCTCTGTGGTGGTCTAATCGTTCTACTAGATCTTCTAACTACTATTGGTAGTGTTCTCTAAACCTCATCAGTTTCCACAACTGATACTTCATTCCACGACCTTTTCCTCTGATCCCACAACTATTTCCTCAGGAGTAACTGCATTTTGATTCTAAATCTCTGTTGTTTTGATCTCAATCTTAGAAGGACTTATATACCGAGTCTTCTCTTCTATAATCTTATATGACTCTGTCTTTCTTTAATCAAATTTAGTTGTCTTTGTATAAGACTTCCTCATTGATGATCACATTCTTGTTTCTGATAATCTTCTTGTTTTGTCATCCCAAAATTTGTAACCTATCTCAGCTCCACCATACCCAAGAAAGAAACGTTTCTTGGATTTGACATATAATTTAATCTTGTCTGCAGCATCAATGTGAAGGTAAGATACATAAACAAAAACCTCTGAATGGGAAAGGTTTACTTATTTACTGGTCCAGACTTCTTTAGGCTATTTGAAATCTAGTGATGTGGTTGGGCTTCTGTGATTAGATAGGTCGCACAATTGATTACCTCTGCCTAGAACATCTTAGGCAGTTCTACATGTATTCTCATACTCCTAGCACGCTCATTCAGCGTCATGTTCATTCTCTCCACCATACCATTATGTTATGGTGTCCCTGAAATAGTCTTTACCATCATAACTCCATTGTCTGCACAATATTTTTTGAATTCCCTATCAACGTACTCACCACCATTGTTTGACCTCAAGCTTTTGATTTTCAGGATTGTCTCATTCTCTACTATAGTCTTTCATGTTTTGAAAATAAAAAACACATCAGACTTATGTTTCATAAAAATAAGTTCATACCTTCCTGTTTGAGTCGTCTATAAAAGTTACAGTATCTTAAACTTCTAATGGAAGAAACTTCAGAAGGCCCCCACACATTGTGTGAACCAACTCCAATTTTGTAGACTTTGGTGTTGAACTTATCTTTGAGAAGTTGACACGACTCTGCTTCCTAAATATGCACCATTCACATAACTTGTGTTATACTGCCTTAAGTCCCTATAGCTTTCTTGTAGAGTGAAAAATTTTCATACCTTTTTCACTCATATGTCCCAGCATGTTGTGTCATAACTGGGTCTCACTCGAATGATTTACAATAGCTACCATGTTTTTGTCATTGTTGTTGACATACAAAGTCCCTAACTTTATTCCTCGAGCGATTACCATAGAACCCTTTATAACTTTCCAGTTACCTTGACCGAAGGGTATTTCACATCCTTTATTATCCAACTACCCTATGAAAATCAGGTTCTTCATCATATTCTAAACGTGAGATACCTAGCAAATCTTCTAGACTGAATCATTCACAATTTTTAAATTAACGTCACCAATCCCAATGATATCCAAAGGCTCTCCATCAGCAAAATACATCTTTTCATGATTTCCTACAACATAATTTTCAAGAATGTCACGTTATCCTGTAGTATGGAAAGATGCACCTGAATCCACCACCCATGTGTAATGAGTGCCCTCAACTTCAAGGAGTAGAGCATCATGTATTTCTTCAGCAACAACATTTGCACCAACTTCTTAATTCCCCTCAGCTTTCTTTATTTTGACAGCTAATTGTTGACGGGTTTTTTACTCTTGTTATTTAACCACGTGGAAATCAAGGAAGTACCAAATCAGAATGTTGACTTTCAAACTCAGCTTCATTAATCACACTCAGCATCTCATTTGGGTTTCTCTTTAAAATGGCTCATTACTCATTTTGTTTGTTTTTTTTTATTTGCGCACAAGTTGGTTAGCAAAGAGAGAAATAAAAAAGAAAAAAAACGTGAAAGGGTATGAGGTGTGCGATTGTAAAAGAGAGAAGAAGTTCTTCTTCCTCTTGGGTATTTTCATCTTCATCTTTGAGAGAGTGTGAGATCGAGGTATTTTTTGGCGAAGTTTCTTTATCGGTAGCTATATATCTCTTTAAGAGTAAAATGGAGTGGTGTATTGTGGAGTTCTTGAGAATTGTATTATTCTCTTTGATGCTAGTGTACCCTTTTGATTACTAAAATTAGTGGACGACCTGAAAAAAGTGGATACAGATCTCAAATTGGATCGAACCACTACAAATTCGTCTGTCCATATGTTTCCATATCACTCTATTTTTACATTTTATGATATTTGTTCATAGTTGTTCGCTGCATTTTGGTTGGGCTGCTGGTTTTTTTAGTTTGTCCAAAAGTTTGTTTATTAGTTTTGTGTGAGATAAGCATAATAGATTGCCACATTGTTAGCTATGTGATAACTCTCTATAAGAAAGTTATTTTAGAGGAAAAATGCCTTGGGTAGAGAAGATATTTCACAACGAAGCTCCAATTACCATTGCTTTAGACTTAGTATGTAAATGTTCACAGTATTCTTGCGCTACTAGTTAATGTTGTGACTTTTGCGAAATATTTCTAATTTTTAAAGTCTTGTGGCATCATTATTGATGCTGGAGAATTGAAGCTAAAAATGGAAAAAGACTGATAGCTGAAAGCGACAGATTTTACCCAAGAGTTATAGTAGTAAAAACGGAGCAAGCACTGAAATTCGAGTTGGGTCCCACTTTATCCATTTTGTTGCTCTAAAATCAAAGATGAGTATAAAAACTAATATTAAAGGCTGCCTCCAATATTCCATTTCATTCATTTTCATCCTTTCACTCCACATAAATTCCTAGAGCACAAAAAGACAAAGGGAAAGAGAGAATAACCTTGAAGAACCAAAGGAAGCACTAAAGAAGGAGAAGTTCATAGCAAGAGTTTATTATTTTCTTTTCTTCTTTCTTCTTTTGTATCACAAAGTAAATGAGCTTGATATTCGATGAGTTGTTTATTAACTTTTGGGAGGTTGTAATAGAGAGCGTATTGTTGGGAAATAAAGGACAAAATTGAACCGGGAGCTAAAAGCGTTGTGCCTTGGGCGGAACCACTGCCTTGAAAGCAAAATCGACACGACCTCGGTGCTAAATCGTTTTGGTGCCGGTATGTTCCCCAAGGTTAACACAACCTCCAACTCAGACGTGCACTCGTCAGAATGGGAGTGGAATCAATCTCGTGCTCAGTTTAAGGTAGTGGAAAGATGAAAAAGAGTGTAACGGAGGAATTGCAAATGAGAGATGGAATCAATTGGGATGATTGAATTGGAAGGAAATGACTCATATTTATACTAACCAAGTGACCCAAAATAGATTTTCAATTTACAAAACAAAAATTCCACAAAAATATTGAGCCATCCATGTGCATTTGGCCACTTTGACTTCCACAACACAAGCTATGCCATCCACATTTCCTTGAGTTGTTCAAAACAATGTGTCATTCTCAACAATCCCCCACGAATGACAACATAGGAAAAAGAAGTAAGAAGAAAGATTGAAAAACTGAGCAAAGGATAAAACTTAAGCATTAATATCTTTCGATTTGAATTAATGCATAGTGAAGTAGGGCAACAACCTGAATAATGAAAGTGAGTTACCTCTTGAACTTCCAATATTTATAGTTGAGACCCCCACAACACGTTTGAATCCTCGATTTTGATTCCGCGATAGTTGTCAAGTGCTTTTAGTGACCATGCACATACACCTTGGGTCATCGTGAAAGCTCTAGAAAGAGGCTCCACAACTCTTTCATAGAAGGAGGCCTCACCTGCACAGTCACGCTGTCGCTTCGTCAAGTCTATCATTGATAAACCACTCAAAACTGAGCTATGAAGACTTTAAACATTATCCATCAAGTCCACGTATGGACCACCAAAAAAGGGCTATGGATTCACATGTTTCACCGTATCTATCAAGTCCATTCATGGACCACCCAAAAAAGGGCTATGGATCTAGCATCATGGCTTGAATCCCATACATTCTGAAGACTCCAAAATTACTCTCCTTGTTTGGCCTTTGGTGAGAGGATCTGCCAAGTTCCTCTCGGACCTCACATACTCCAAGGATATAATTTCATCTTTCAGCAACTGCTTCATAGCTCCATGTCTTAGACGTATGTGGCGTCTCTTGCCATTGTAAACACTGTTTTTGCCAATTCCTATGGCAGCTTGTGAGTCACAATGTATGGATATAGGTACACATTTCCCCCACAGTGGCACGTCTCCAAGAAGGCTTCTCAGCCATTCAGCCTCTTGACCTGCCAGTTCAAGTGCTATGAATTCAGATTTCATGGTAGATCGGTCTGTTTTGCTGATTTCCATGAGATAGCTCCACCCCCAAAAGTAAACACATACCCGCTAGTAGAGCTCACTTCATCATTATCTGTAACCCAGTTTGCATCACAATATCCTTCTAGCACAGCAGGAAATTTGTTAAAATGCAAACAATAGTCCATTGTACCCCTAAGATACCTTAACAACCGATGTAGAGCAGTCTAATGATCTTTACCAGGGTTATGAGTATATCTACTCAGTCTGCTTACCGCATATGCAATATCAGGTCTAGTGTAATTCATTAAAAACATGACATTACCTATAATCTTTGCATATTCAAATTGAGATACACTATCGTCATAATTCTTTTTAAGACTCATGTTAGAATCATAAGGTGTTCTTACAGGTAATTTATCAAAGTAATCAAATTTTTTCAACATTCTCTCAATGTAGTGTGATTGACATAAGGAATACCCATTATCATTTTCCCTTATTTTTACACCAAGTATTACATCAGTCACTTCTAAATCTTTCATTTCAAAATGTAAAGAAAGAAGCAACTTGGTCTCATTAATGATATCTAAGTTTGAACAAAAAATGAGCATGTCATCAACATACAAGCATATTATCACACAATCAGCTCCAAACAATTTTGAGTAAACACATGTATCAGAGCAATTTACTTTATAACCATTGTTTACCAAAGTACCATTAAATTTTTCATACCATTGTTTAGGAGCTTGTTTTAGGCCATAGAGAGATTTTTTAAGCTTGCAAACTTTATTTTTTTGACTAATAGCTAGAAAACCTTCAGGTTGTGTCATGTAGATCTCCTCTTCTAAATTACCATTAAGGAAAGTTGTTTTTACATCCATTTGATGTATTATCAACCCTCGAATAGTAGCCAATGCTATCAAAGATCTAATTGTAGCAATCTTGGTTACAGGAGAGTACATATCAAGTAATCAATGTCATACTTTTGTGTGTAACCTACAACCATTAGTCTAGCTTTGTATTTTTCTATCGTGCCATTTAGTCTCATCTTTCTTTTAAAGATCCACTTACACCTAATAGGTTGGTTTCCTGCTAGTAAATCTACCAATTCCCAAGTTTGATTCATAACTATGGAGTCTAGTTTGCTATTAATAGCTTCTTTCCATAGACTAGAATCTAAGGCATTTATAGCTTCTTGGTAGGTTTTAGGATCTTCGTCTATCAAATACATGCATGCGAATCGATCATCTATCTTGTCAAAGTTTTCTACTAGATAGGAAGTTAGGAAGTCAGGTACAAAGTTTTTACTAACTTTTTGCCTTTTACTTCTCCTAGGTTCATTATCTATTGCAATATTGGATATAGGTTCAAGGTCTATCATATCAATAGAAATGGAGGGCAATGATGCATGCAGTTTTTGAAATACCACTAGATTCACCATCAGTTCTAATCATAGGGAATATATTTTCAAAAAATACTGCATCTCTATATTTAGATATTGATTTATCATTCAAGCTCATAAACCTATATGCAACACTATTTTCTGCATAACCAATGAAAATACAATCAAAAGTTTTAGATCCAACCATTGGTTTTCTGAATGCTGGATATGCCACCTTTGCCAAGCACCCCCACACCTTCAAGTAGTTCAAGTTTGGCGATACCCCTTCAAGAGCTCGTATGGTGCCTTATCCAACTTTTTGTGAGGGACCCTGTTAAGAATAAAACAGGCAGAAAGTGCAGCTTCCCACCACATATGATCAGATAGACCAAAACTTAATAGCATGTCATTTATCATCTCTTTTAAAGTTCTATTTTTCCGTTCAGCTATTCCATTCTGTTGAGGTGAATATGGAGCAATAAATTCATGTATAATCCCACTTGATTCACAAAAAATTCTAAGCGAAGTATTACTATATTCACCACCCCTATCTGATCTTATCATTTTTATCTTTCTGTCTAATTGGTTTTCTACCTCGGCTTTGAATTTTAAAAACATACTACTAGCTTCATCTTTAGATTTTAGGAGATATATTTTCGTATATCTAGAAAAATCATCAACAAAAGAAATATAGTAATTTTTTCCATCTCTGCTAGTTGTGTTTTTGAAATCAGCTAAATCAGAATGAATTAATTCTAGGAGTTCGGTACACCTTGCAGTGACAGGTTTAAATGGTTTTTTAGCAAACTTTGCTTCTACATAGATAGGACAATTTGCAATTTCAAGCAAGTCAGAAGCATTAATCAAATTCAAAGTTCTAAGCCTTTTAATCGATGCAATATTCACATGCCCTAATCTACCATGCCATACATCAAAAGACTCAACGATGTAAGCAGAACTAGAAATAATTTCATTTGAAGTAGTGTTGAGAACAAACAAACCATCTGCAAGATAGCCCTTACCAACACAATCACCATTTTTTGTGATGATAACCTTGTCGGCCTCAAACACAATCCTAAGTCCGGCTCGGTTCAACAGACCTCTTGACACCAGATTCCTACGCAGGGAAGGAACATACAATACGTTACTTAATGATAAAGTTTTGTCAGATGTGAGTTTCAAGAGAACCTTCCCTTTCCTAAGTACTCCAACTGTGGCCAAGTTCCCCATAAAAACATATTCGCCATCAGCGGAGTCCTGAAAGTTATGAAAGAGGTCACGATTCGAGCAGAAATATCTGGATGCTCCTGTGTCAAGAATCCAGTCGGATTTGTTCTCCACCAAGTTTGCCTCCACAACTACAGCGGCAATGATATCATCCGTCTCGGCAAGGTTGGCTTGTGGAGCAGTCCTTTAATATTTCATATCTTTCCTCTGGGTGCACTGATAGGATTTGTGCTTGGGTTTTCCACAGACATAGCATACCAGTTTCGATTTCTCGATTCTACCACCAGTATTTTTAGGTTGGAGACATTTGTTCTTTTGAGCTCTATCCCTTGCAATTTGCTTCCCTTTACTTTTGAACCTGTCTTTGGAAGCACTAGAAGATTCAACTAAATTAGCTTTAACTAAGTTTAGGAATTGAGAAAATAGCTTATCCTTTAGCCAGTTGGCTTCCTCTGTGCGCACGTGACTGATCAGCTCTTGCAGAGTCAGGTCCTTCTTCTTATGTTTCAAGTGGTGGCGATAATCACTCCAGGAAGGAGAAAATTTCTCGAGCAACACATTGACTTGAAGAATCTCGCACATCTTCATACCTTTAGACAACACACTTGCCACTAGGTTCTCATACTCATGAACCTGATCCATCACCGGTTTATCGTCCAACATTTGAAATTGTAGCCATTTACCGACGACGTACTTTCTCCTGTCTGCATCGTTCCCACCATATCTAGACTCTAACGTGTCCCAAATGACCTTTGCAGATTTTTGGACTACAAAGAGATCAAAAAGAGAGTTGCTCATATGGTTGAGAAGATGCCGACAGACCGTTTTGTTGTCTTTCTCGAATTTTCCAGTTTCAACGATAGTGGCAGTAGATGTCCCGGACTCAGCAGCGACGACTGCAACAGCGGCAGCAGCAACGACAGGCAGATCAGTGACAACTGCAGTGGAGGTAGCAGTAGCAGCGGCAGTGGTAGCGGCTGCAGCAGTGGCAGCAGCTGCAGCGGTGGCAGTAGCGGCGGGCTGAGCAGTAGTGAGGATGTAGTCGATCTCCAACTGCTAAAAAAAATCAGTAACTTCTATGACCACCGGCGGTAGTTGGATCCGTCGAGTGGTTCCAATTTTGACAAGTCCGACAGGACCTTCCCAGATCGAATAGCAGCCATGGGTAGATGAGATATTTTGCTTTCAAATTGTTGGGAAATAAAGGACAAAATTGAACTGGGAGCTAAAAGCGTTGTGCCGTGGGCGGAACCACTGCCTTGAAAGCAAAATCGGCACGACCTCGGTGCTAAATCGTTTTGCTGCCGGTATGCTTCCCAAGGTTAACACAACCTCCAACTCAGACGTGCGCTCGTCAGAATGGGAGTGGAATCAATCTCGTGATCAGTTTAAGGTAGTGGAAAGATGAAAAAGAGTGTAACGGAGGAATTGCAAATGAGAGATGGAATCAATTGGGATGATTTAATTGGAAGTAAATGGTCCATATTTATACTAACCAAGTGACCCAAAATAGATTTTCAATTTACAAAACAAAAATTCCACAAAAATATTGGGCCATCCATGTGTCATTTGGCCACTTTGACTTCCACAACACAAGCTATGCCATCCACATTTTAATTGTTCAAAACAATGTGTCATTCTCAACACGTATGACTTTAACTTGTGCTAGATCTACGTACATTTGAGTATAGAGTGCAGGTACTTAAGAATAAGACCCACCGGTTAGGAATAAAACCCATCTAGCATGGTTAAAAACTAAGCTAAATTGTTGTTGTTCTGAGTAAAATTCGAATAGCGTTGAATCTGGATTCAATCTGGAAAAATGTCGTGTTAGTTTGGCCATGTTCACTAGCATCAAAGTAAAATATACAACCCCTCTTCCTTTTCTTCCTTGTCGTTTCAAATGATCACTAAGCAATATTTATCGTTAGTTAGGTATTACTAAGTTGACCATAGGGGGAGACAGCAAGGCGAATGGGTGACTACTATGGAAAAAAAAGGATGGAAAAAAGGTGGTTTAGGGCTTGGGGAAGTGTGAGAGGAAAGAAAATGCTACATAAGTACTAAAAAATAGTATAAAATTAATATACTTTGACACCTAATTTCAAAACTCCACATCATCACAGTCCGATTATCAAATTAAATACCACCTCATTTTTATGTTAAGGCTCTAAGCAAGACTATTTAAAACTATTTTTAAACGCCGAGAATTAGCCTCTCAGTTTTTTTAAATTTAAGGATCAAATAGAAATTTATCTTCAAACCTAGGGATCATTTCAAAGACGGTTAAATAATGAACCATTCATTTACAATTAAATTACATGTTTAACCTATTAACTTTATGTAAACTTTCAATTTTAAAGGGATCTAATAAACCCTTAAATTTTTAATTTTTTATCGGACTAATTTGACATTTTTAAAATTCAAAGATCTATTAGTTATAATTTGAAAGCTTAAAATTTGATTTTGTGTCAATCATTAACTTAACAAACTATCAAAATATGTCATTAACTTATTACACATAAAATTGAAATTTGAAATTTCAATAATCTTTTAGACATCTATAAAGTACATGAATCTAATAGTTTAGAAACCTATTACATAATTTTTAAAATTCAAATACCTATCATGCACAAACTTAAAAGTTCATTAACTAAACTGGTATTTTAACCACAATTTTTAAAAGTAAAGTCTACTATTTTCACAATTTGGAAAAACATTTTCTATGAACCATAAAAATGGTCGACCAATAGAAATTCTGTTGAATATATATACATTTTGTAGCTTTGTATATTTACACTACTCAACCCAATTAATATCCAAATATTTTAGTCCTGAAAGCCATTTTTCAGTATCCTGAGAAATATAGGGCCTAGATGCAGTCTTATTTTCAGCATCATGACCATTAAAAGCTAAAGAATCATTCTTTCTATCTTTGGCAAAGCTTGGCTGTCTATTAGGGTGTCTCACTTTTAGTGACAAAAGACGAGAGACTTCGTGTAGGCCGCCCCATTTCTCGAGTGCCCGAGCGATGTCGTACCGCCCTGCAAAAACGCTTCTGTCAATCCACAAGTTTCTTAAAATATATGTCTGTGTATAGCTGAAGCTGAGTAATGGCAGTCATTTTAAACATTGAGCTTATATATAATTAACATTATTTGAAACCATAGTTAGGAGAGCATAGATTTTCTTGTTTTTTTTGGTTCTTTATTTTTTATTGAAAAAGGAAATAGAAACATATCTACTAGCCATTTCTTGTTTTTTTCTCTAAACTTAAAATTTTAAAAATGCAAAACTTTGGTATGAAAAACAACTTTTTAAGTAAATATTAACAAATTTTATATTACATTTATTTTTTTGATATTTACTATGCATTTTATAAGTCGAATAAAAAAAAGATAAAATAATACTTTTATCTACGTTTTTGAAAAAACTAAAAATATTGATAAGAAACAACAAACTTGATTTTGTTGGAAATGAAAAACAAAGTTATGAAACGCTTATGTTTCTCAGAAATTGAAAATGTGAAACAAGAAAGAAAAAGAGAACGTTACCAAACGAATCCTCAAATGATGGAGCTCAATCAAAAAAGTCAAAAGAAAAAAAGCCATCCCAGAGATTGAAAATAAAGGTTTTATACCTGCACGTTCAAAGGACTTCCTACTGGGCATGTATGATGGATCCATTCCCCAGCTCGTCTGGAACCGATTTATCTGTTTAGTTGGCAATAGAATTCTGTGAAGCACAAGTATTTTTCTAACAAAAGAAGCATGAAGTATACATTTTCATTCATTCGAAGGGCGAATGAGTAGTCAGAATAAGGACGAGTTTGGTATGACTTTTGGAACAGTGAAAATCATTCTTAAGCTAACTAAAAGCACTTTTCAAAAATTTCTTAGGGTGTGTTTGGGAGTAGCTGATTTTGAAAAAAGAGATTTAAGCATAATTGATTTTCCAAAATCATCGTACAAGTGATGCCTCAAAAATCAATTTAAAGTGATTTTAAATTGATTTTAAACTTTTCTAAAATCAATTTTTTAATTTGCTTAAAATGATCATGGGAAGAGTGATTTTGATAATGGCAAGAGTGATTTTGGAAATCACTCCCGTGTGAGCATCTTTGAAGTGCTTTTAAGAGAGTATTTTCTTCCAAAAAAAAAAAAAAATGCCTACATAAAAAGGACTGCACTTAAAAATCCTACTCTTGAAAAGATCTCTAACTCGATCTAAGAAAGTGAAGTTACCGAACTGTATACAAGTTCCAGATTTTGATTTACGTGTAAATGTAAACCCGATATATAATGTGCATGCTAAACATGCAAATTCTAATGAATAGAAAGAATGAGAAATTAAACTTGGGTGAAATTTCAAGTTTAGTCCTCGAACTTTCCGAATAAATTTCTGAATTTTAAAAAATGTCTAATAGATCCCTTAACTTACAATTTCGTTTCTAATATATCACTGAATCTTAAAGTATCTAATAGATCTCTAAATTGGGTCTAATAAGTCCATGAAATTAAATTTCTGTCTAATATGTCTCTAGCCTATTAGACTTTAAAAAAAAAAAATTACAGGTTGATTAGACATAAAATTGAAAGATAAAGGTAGTATTAGACGCAAAATTCATTCTTGTATCTAATAGTTTCGTGAATTGTAAAAAACGTCGAAAAGGTCAAGAACCTATTAGACACAAAATTGAAAATTTAGAGACTTGACACATTTAAAGTTCATAGACCCATTAGACTCAAAATTTAAAGTTTTAGGACCTATTAGAGACTTACAAAGTTTAAGGACCTATTTTTTCAAAGTTTGAGAACTAAATTTGTAATTTAACATAAAAACTAAAAAGGTTTCCAACAAGTTACAATCCAAGTTGAAGCATACCTCTTCCTGCAAATTGTCAAATTTGTCCCAATAACCCTTGGGCTTGCGGTGCTTATAAGCCAGAGAAAGATTCATAATTGATGCAATCCTTCTGAATCCACCCATGCGTGTGATGGCCTTTTCAATATCTACCCTTCCATGCATGCGAAGTTGCTTTCTCATTGGCATAAATCCTTCCTGCCCATGTTCTGAAATAAACTTGAGCACCTCTGCTTTCAGAACTTCAATATCTCTTTGTAACCCTGCAACTTTGGGCTTCGGTCTGCATGAATTTTTCCCATTGTCATCTGAAACTCCCTCACCCTTCATCGTATAACCATTGATTTGATCATTATGATATGAGGCACTTTTCTCCTCTGAATGTCTACCTTCATCAAATGCTTCAAAAGAATTGTTCGAACCCCTTTTCTCGATGGAGTCTCGAATCGCACATAAGTTTGATGGAAGATCTTCATATACAACCTGAATACACATGATTATTTTTTACAGAACTGCAAGTGATAACTACTGCATGGAAATATATTTTCTTACACAGAAAGTGAACTAAAGTTTATATGTTTCCAGCTATTCTTGCCTTTTTTTTTTGGTTAAATATACTGCATTTGAGATGAGAGTATGGACGTAAAACTAGGGAATAACATGAAATTCTTTTCATGGTTGCTTGCATATCAAAGCCTCAATACCCATGAAAAGCTTCAAAGGAAATTTCCTATGTGGATTCCCCCTCGGTGTGTTGTATATGTTCTGAGGGAGAGACTTTAGACCATCTTTTTGAAAGAGATTGACTTATTGATTTGCTTACCTAGATGGGTGGATGACTGGCTCTTGGAAGCCCTGATTGGCTAGTGCTTTAGAGGAAAGGCTGAGATTACGTGGAATCTAGAGCTCTCTTTTGCATCTACCGAGCTCTAGTGCATCTACCGAAGGAGAAAAACCAAAGAACTTAAGAAGATAAGTCATTTTCATCTTGTCTGAATTCTTTGTAATAGTGTATACTGTGTATCAATAATTTTTCTTGGTGGTGCTCTACTCATTCATAGGAAATTCTTTCGTAATTAGAGCCTTCGTATGGTTATTTCAAATTGGGAGGCATTCCTTTTATAGGCTCCACGTTTCTCTCTACTTCATTCTTTTAGATATATATTTTTCTCCTCTGTTTCTTATATATATGTACAAAAAACTAGGGAATTACAGGAACTATGAAATAGAAACAAGATTAGATTAGCCACAGAGAAACACAAAAGATAAAGTAAAAAGTGGAACCTCTTCCATTAGAGCCTCAGAAAGAAAGGTATCCTTGTGCATTCTCGACTCCACGGAGTATTTCAACAGCGTATGATGACTTCCTAACTGCTCAAAATGCCACTTTCCGCTGAGCGAGTCAAAGTCTCCTTCAACCTGTTCAAAGCTAATCTCTTGTTCAAGCTGTTCACACAAGTCCAGAACTACACGGGCATGCAGAACCATATACAGCAAACCCTTGCATCCTTCCTACACATATCAACGCTTTCTGAAAATTAGCATGATTTTACCACTAACAGAGCAAGTAACTGCTAGGAACACATTCTACGCTAGTTATCAAGTAAAACACTTGACGAGAGGCCTGACTCTACTTATTCTTACTATATTCCCAGCCACGTTCCAAAAATCAACTGACCTGCTATCCTATCTGAATCCTAAACCAATGAACTGCTTAGCTATCTAAATTAGGAAAAATTATTCAGAGTGGCTACCCCCTCTAAATCCTCGGATGCATGATTTCAACCATAATTTTTAGTCATTTCTCTCCTACATCCAATGGTATAGAATGGCTAGCCACATTATTCCAGCCACTTTGAATAATTTCTTGTAAATTGAACTATTAGTAGCTAGTGGTTATGGAATCATAATTCGAACTTAAATAAGCCAATGGCTACGTCGTTCCTCCCTACATGCATAGCACAAGTAAAATTCAAAAGAAAAAGTGTGAAAAGAATGTGATTGCAAGTTCCGCATACTGACCAGTGACTCTAGACTTAAATATTATTCTTCTCATTCTTTGCAGATTTTCTAGCTTCCTGTTACTTGTTAGACATTCCTTTCCCCAATTATTTTTCTAAAAATCTTTTCCTTCAAATTTTCTAGCTAGAAATCTGTATGATGACATCTCGACAAGAATCAAACTAACTCAAAATGCTCACTAGACGAATAAAACATGAATTAATAAATTTCAAACCTCCAGTCACATATATTTTAAAGATGGATA
Source organism: Momordica charantia (assembly GCF_001995035.1). The sequence goes on from NW_019104610.1 coordinate 143,180, forward strand.
AAAACTGCTAAAAGGAGGTTCATCTGAATTGCAATTAATATTCTGATTTTACCTGAAGAATGCGAACTTTGTTGCTTTCTCTTGATAGTATCTTGCTGATTGCTAGATTTGGAACTACTCTGCAATCAATTAATTTCGTCAGTAAGAAGATTTTCAAATCCAAAGGTTTAGTTCATTACTAATATCAGGATGGAGCATTCTGTAAGCACAATTCTTTCTTTTTATACATTCCTTTCCGTTTTACTTTTGTAGAATAGTTGTATTGAAACTTTTTTTTTAAGGAAAAGTTGTATTGAAGGTTGTAATTCGCATATGTTAGAATAATAGGAACACTAGCACAACACTCGTTCAACATGTTATCAAAGCATTGTCTTCTCTTTTTTTCCATCTTCAGCCCTTCAGACTGATTGTCAAAGTTTTTTTAAAATACATGTAAAAACTTTAGGGAAAAATACATTTTTGGCCCTAAAGTTTGAATTTGGTGTCTATTTGGTCTTTTTAAATTTCAAAAGGAACACTTTAGTACTTTAGGTTTGGAAAAATATTCTAAATGGTCCCTGAGTCAATTGGACTAGTAGTTGACCTAATGGAATTCTGACTTGACAATTAATATATTGATTGGACATTAGGATGTGGCAATTTTAAATTAAGTGGCAAACATATCTTAGTTGCATTTTTTTGTTTTGCTGATTGGACTGACATGGTCATCTCCTTCCTTCTCTCCTCCAGTAAACCTTGTTTCTGCCACCGCCGCCACTCACCGACGTCCGGCGCTCTCTACTGTTGTCTACTTTTATCCATGATTCACTGTTCAATTGTTCAAACTTCGCTCATTCCATGAACTAAGGAAGCTCTACAACACCACATCCCATTCCACTTGTTCGTTATCTTTATTCTTGTTCGTTCACCACTCCACACTCCTTTAGATTGTCGCCATGCCTATCCAAATCTTGAATGTCACATCTATTCTAAATATGAAGGTGGTCTTCGTTCCACATCTAGAACAGGGTTCCAGATCTGAGTGAAGCATGGAAAAAAATTTGACAAGGGAGGAGAAGGAGAGGTTTTCTGGAGAAGAATAGGGCAGCAATGGTAGCAGGTGAAATTGGTCGGAGGAGGGAGGAAGAGTGGGGAAGAAGATGCCACATCACAATCCAATCACCAGAGAAAAGCAATATAAAATTAATATATTTTACCAGGTAATTGTTAGCCCCCAATAGTAAGGAGTTACGCTAGGAGGGGTAGGAGAGGAATTTTACAGTGAGTTAGTTAGAAATGGTGGGCCCCAGTGAGCAAGGGAGTACGCACTCCCAGGGCAGAGTAGGAGGGAATTAAAGGGAGAATGTTCCCTTGTAGGGAGGGAGGTTTTGTTTTTCGTGTAAGAGAATAGCAGCTTAGCTATTTTGGAGAGTTTTCCAGCCCTCTCGAATTGGCTGGTCCTGTAAGTTCTTGTTTTTTGAATATCAAATATTATAAGGGATACCTTACAGATAAAAGTACATCGAACCCATATGAAGTTTTACCATGAGCATATTGAATCCATTGGGCAAATACCCAATCAACAATTTAATTACCACATCATCTTTTCATTAGTCAACTAATGGTCAAATTGACCATTTAGAACCATTTTCCAAATCTCAGGGACTAAAGTGTCTCTTTCGAAACTTTAAGGATTAAATAGACCCAAACTAAAACTTCATAGACCACAAGTGTATTAAAAAGAAATTATACGTAAAATGACTCCCAAAGGGCTATAGAGGGGAGAGTTGCCCCCCACCTCCCTAAAAAAAAAAAGACACTCTCACTTCTCTAATCATTAGGTCACACAATAGAAATGTCGTGCTTCCCACCCTTTGACTCAAATCGTCAACCACTCTCTTAGTTTTCCCTTGAGTTGCACTCACCACCAATCACCAGCTCCAATCATTTTTGACCATTGAATCATTGAATTGAGTATACAAAATAAATAATTTTGTTTCTACTTTTACTCTCCGACTGCAGTTGGCAGGATCTACAACAACCAACTTTCACCCCTACCACCACCAACCGGCAATCACAAATTAAATGGCAGGAAGGAACTGCCGCCAGTAGTCATCTTCAATGCACATGTTTATCTATGGTAGTAGGAAGGCCAAATACAATACTTATTTGTAAGCATCAAAACAACCCACCATCGAAGATACTAAGTATCAAGAATGAAAAACCAAAAACTCTATGGTAATGTCCTCACTTATTAGCTCAATACCATCTGGGATCAGTGATTATGCCAAACCGTCAAGGAGATCTTGGACTATTCGAACTTGCGAAGAAAACATATTCAAACATGGAAAACACATCAAAGTTGTTTGAAACAGAAGGAGTTCTTTATATTTACAGACAAGGTGACGTTCCTATATCTCAAATCTCAATACTTCTCTTCTTAGTCAATATTGGCAACAACTGGATGTGTTTGAATCTCAAAACTATGAGTATACAGAAGATGTAAATCAGAACACCTCAGTAAAAATCTCGATAAAGTCAAGGGAAGAGTTGTCCATTATGTCCAAGTCTAAGTGTTCGTGGAGGTTCATCATGATGAGAGTAGAAGAAAACTCATGTTGGGAACACCAATTACTTGATAAAATGCTGAGATTCAGCTTTCGTTGTCTGACAACCCAGTCAACAATCTGGTGAGAATCATAACAAATGGGAAAAAAATGTGGTCTGGCCATTGTTCAATACAAAAGAAATGTGTTGGCACATTCATGGAAAACTGTTAGGAATGTCATTGGAGTAGTTAGGAATATTATTGGGGTAGCAAGGTCATATTAGTAGTTAGCCAAAGAGTTTGTCAGTAGGAGTTGGTTATAAATAGAGGGAGTGGGAAGGAATAAGGTAGGCATTGGTTCAGTTGATATAGGCTCGAGGACACTAAGAGGGAGGTTTAACTACCTCAAATACTTGGGGAGCTAAGAAGCACCAACATGCCTAAATAGGCTGGGTGTCGGTGTCGGACATGCACGCGCCAACACATGTCCGACACGTGAAAAAGTGTCCGAAATTATTTTTTTTATTTTTTTATTTTAAGACACGAGTCGGACATGCAGCCGACACACGTCCGATACGCTATTAGCATTTTTCCTTTTTTTTTTTCCTGTTAAAGTGAGTTTTTTAAAGACTTGGACTTCAACACTGTCTTTTAATGAGTTTTTTTACTAAGACCCAAAGCCCATTAGGGTTTATGTTGGTTTATTTGTGGATATTAGTTGTAATTAGTTGTAAATATTAAATTCCTATTTACATTCCTTTTATGTATTATGCCTTTCTCCTATATAAGAAGGTTGTGTATTTCTTACTTAAGATATATTATTGGAATACAAGTATTTTATTCCACCTAAATCAAGTGTTCAAAATTATTATCATGTTGTAAACCTAATTTTAGTTCTTTGCACAGTAAAAAAAAATACTGTTCTTCACCTCCTTCCCCTCTCTACGCTCTTCACCTCCATTTCCTCCGTTATCTTCCTTGTTAGTTTTTACTGATGATGGGACTCAAATTGGTGAAGATGATGCTAACAATGTTGGGGAAAATGTTTAGAAGACTTTGTTTGATTTCGATTCGTAGTTTTTGTTTGTAAGACTTGTTTTATTGAATATTGGATGTTTTTTATGACATTGATTATTGTATGAATGTTATGGACCTATGGTATTTATGTTGATGTTTAAAGGTAAAAATAGTATTAAATATTGATAATATGTTAAAATATGCACACATATATATTTAAAAATAAATAAATTAACGTGTCCCTAGCGTGTCGTGTCCTACTTTTTTGAAAATTGGCATGTCGCCGTGTCCGTGTTGCGTCTCAGCGTCAGTGCCTCTTAGTTGGGGACTGTTATTGTATTTCTTTATCGTTTATCCTTAAATATTATATTTCAGCTTTTAGTTTCTTTGAAAAGCCTGCAGACCAGAAATATTCATGAACCCAACTCAATAAAAATTCCAAGGCAAATCATGTTTTGGCTACGGGAGGAAATTCCCCTCAAGAAAGTGTGTACAATCTCAAAAAATACTAGGACTCAAAATCCAGATCCGATAACTGATAGCCCTATCCTTGCAACTTAAACGTGCAACATAATGTCTTGATTAGTTTTTGGGATTGAAGACTACCCCTACAAACGAGCATGAATCTTTTTTAGCATGATTTGTTTTCATGCACATGTTTTTCTAAAAAAAAGAATTTAAGAGGCCACCCTACTTAGAGTTTGCTCCAAGCTAGGAAACGTATTTGTGGAAATAGCCAAAGTCCTGTCTACTAATGCTTTTTGGGGCAAAGTTGTTCTAATTGCAACTTACATAATCAACGCAATGCTGTTCCAAACAACAAAGTTCCTAACTCATCTACAAGCACTCCAAAAGTATTATCCAAGTTGTAGGCTCCTCAGTAACAACCTCCAAATCCTTTAAATGTTTTTTCAAGGATATGCTGAGGCTACAAATATTACTCTCCCATAACAAGGAAGTTATAAAGCTCACTATGACAAAACTAATGTTCAAGAGGAGAAGATTCCAGGAGTCGTTCCAAACTCTTGATCTGGATTTCAGCAATAACCAAACTCAAGAAAATATTACCAGCCTCATTCTTGCTAAAGTACCTATCTTCACTAGGATACATACTAGACAAAATCAAGATCCCATTGACATTCAAGGGAATAAAATCAACAAGAACCAAGAAAACAACAAACCCAAGTATAATCATTCCATGAAGAAAACTAAAGATCGAAATGGCATTATTATGTACCCCGAATGAAGAAAAATGATCCTCCAAATGAACAAACCCGAACTTTGCATGAGCATAACAATTGGTGTGTGAACATCAGGTAAGTACACGATAGGTCTTCTCAGGACCTTAAATACATAATTGCAACTTACCAGCCTTGATGACACTCAAAATCCTAATAACATCCACGAAACTCTCCATTACCCCAAATGGAATAAAGCAAGGTAGGAAGAGATAAAAGCTCTTGAAAAGAATGGCACATAGAAGTATACTAATCTTCCTGAAGAAAACAAAGTTGGTAGATGAAAATAGATATTCACTATTAGATGCTAAAGGTCTGACTAGTTGCCAAGAGATTTATGAAACCATATGGGATTGGCCACCTGCGAAAGCTTGCTGTTGTAGCAAAACTAAATAAAATTTGTGTCCTCTCATCTCTTCTAACTTTAGATGAGGATTGGATATTACGTAATCTTAATGTGAAAAATGAATTATTTTAATAGGGATAAAAAATAAATAAAAATTCATTAATTAATTTTTTTTTTTAAAAAAAGTGTGTCTGCATAGATGTACACAATAGACTTAGAGACAAGTGAAGGTAACGGGTAAAATCAATAGGCTTCACAAATCTCCTTATGGCACATACGATCTCCCAAAACTTGGTTCAAACATTCCACATTGAATGAGAGTCTTTCCCCAAACTCTAGCCCTTCTGTCCAATTAATGCTTCAAAGTTATAACTATAATAAATTTTTACATTTTCATTTGAGAAGTTGCTAAAAATTAACGCAATAAAGTTTGAACAAAAACATGAGAAAAAACTCTTGCAAAGAATAAAATTAATGCAATGACGTTTACAAAACAACTCTCTCCAATTTTATGCAATGAAAATAAAATTTTATTTTATAGAAGAGAAAATTAAAATAGAAATTAAAGAAAAGAGGAACAGATTACTTACTCGGGAAGACTTTCATAAGCAGTCAGAACATTCCATACTTCACGAACAGGAGCTTTAACTGTTATGCTAGCGACCACACAACGATGAACACCTCCATTTTCCTTCAGTGAAATTTTATCTCATAAGCAATTTTGACAATTAAAGAGCCTGACGTATGAAATTGGATCATCTCCATTGAAAATGCGTCTACCTATTTCTTTATACTACTATAATGCTTCTGATGATGGGTCTAAAAGGATGTCATCAATAGACACCATAAAACGTTAGAGTAGAACCATTATAAAGAAGTAGAGGATTCAGGAGAAAATATTTCTGCTGAGAGGATCGCAAATTATCCCTATTAGTCAGACATGCTAGGGTTTATCACATACCAACAAACCATCAAATCTGCGAAGATGAACTTCATCAACCATGCAACGTTTATCAAGTCTGCAAACTTTTCCAAAAACTCCCCAGTTGCTATTCAATTCATTGGATAACGGGGGCAATGGTCCTAAATTGGAATTAGAATTACTCCTCCTGGAAGTTTCCTGTAATTCATCATTTTCACATGAAGCACCATTAACTGTATTAGTGAGAACCATGGACTTTGAATCTTCAGTGGTTCCTACTCTTCGACCCCCTTCAGAATTCTCTTCAGCTCTACAAGCCAAGGCCCGAAGATTCACAGGAAGGTCTGATCTGATTATTCGTTCTAGAAGAATGGCAGGAAAATTGAATCTTGGTATCACATTAACTTCATATGACAATGTTGTTGGGGATGACCTACAGAAAATAGTAGCAATAACCATGCATATTAATACGGAAAAAGGAAAATAACCAAACATGAAAACTTGAGAAGAATTCAACAACAAGAAAATGATCTTATAGAGTGCAAGTAAAGCAAATTGTGATCATATTGGGTGAAACTAGTATTATGGTAGGAAAATATCAAATAACAATTTGGCAGAAAAATAACAATGAAGTTATAACATTGTATGAACCAAGTATAAACCATGGAACTTTCATGTCATATATTATATATCATCTATGGTCAATAAATAAGCCTATTAAATTACCATTTTAGCCTCTATGGTTTGAGTTTGGTAATAGGGAAAAAGTTCTGGGAGATTTAACCAAACCATAAGGACTAAAGTGAAACTTTTAATTGAAATTAAGCTCCTAACTATAAGACAAAAATAATAATTTAACCTTATAAGCCAGTGTCCATGAATGACATAAAAAAACTGTCCTGTTATATTCTAAAACTTTTAAAATTATGGTCAAAGAACAAATAAACAAAATTTTACCTTGTACCAGCTTTTATGGACCATTTGCCTTCAAACTTCTTAAAGTCCCCATCAACCATTGAAAAGTGTAGTTCACGACTACCATCCTAAGGACAACAATTGACTTTTGTTAAGAGGTAATATGGTCTCAATAGCAATAGTGGTACAAGCAAATAGATTTTTTTCGAGATATCTATGTTGCCAATTACATGGCTACATGCTAGATTGACATGGTTCAGAAAGAAACCAGTCAGGATAAAACAGATTTTATAAACAGATAAATAAGGCTTTTCTTACAGAATTTAGAAGCTCTTGAAGATCCAAGACAACTCGAGCTTCAATATGCCAATACAATGCCCGTTGCAAACCTCTTTGTTCCAACCATATCCGACCGGGGTGTGGACAAGGAATTCTCCCACTGGACATAACATAATGACCAGTCCACTTATACAGTAAAGATAAAGAAAACATCAATCCCTAAGAATGTACAATAGCTAGAGCAACATCTTCAGGGAATATGTGAGTAATTGAAAGTCATATCATGTATTTGGAAGCAATATTCCATATATCAGTTGCACTTTCTGTAGTAAAGTATATATAATTTAAGTATATTACAGTAACACATTGTTTCTTTTTCGTTTCATTACTAATGGTCATCATAACACAAACATTTGATTCATCCCGTTATTGTTCTGGAATGTACAAATATAAATCATAGACGATTTAGTATAACAAGTTTTATTTTCTTGGTATTCGACTAATTTTGTAATATTGAAACTGTACGGACTCAACCTGCCCATCTACTCGATACAACCATCCATGCGACAAAGACAACCCACCTTAATAGTTCACATGACCCACATATTCCAACCAAGGTGACATGTTGCAGAAGCAATAGAACAAACCAAGGTATGTCTCTGAAGCGCAGCCAGAACCATCTCTAACGAACGCCACACATGCACACAAATAAAACTTTGTAACTCATATCTCCATATCCTGGAGGAGCTTGATTCAGCTAGAACTACCACCATTGACTGATGCTCCTAGTTAAAATAGTTAAGGAAGTTTTCAATAACAAGAAATTATTTTGTAATTATAGCCTAAAGTTGATTGTCAATCATTAGAAAGCTGTCAATGTTTAGAGCTTGGGGGAGGGTGATCTCCACCCTCTACCCTTAGGCTGTTCCCTCCTTTTTCAGTTCTTTGAATACATTGTCGTTTATCCAAAGAAAAAAAAAACGAATCAAAAGGAATTTTTCAATCAACTAATCTAGTCCAAACTGATTCCCAAAATCAACACAATACTAAGAGAGTTTTAGGCAGTCAACCTAAGTTAACTGTTATCTCAACCTTAGAAATGACACTCCAACCCCAGAAGTCTGCTCCACATTTTTCCATCACAAACATCATAAGTTCCCAGACTCTCTGGGAAAAGGAGATCAACTAATTAACACAGATATCAAACTGTAATCTCCTCAAGTATGCCACGTGAAGAAATTTTGCAATAACAAACAACTTATATCTTTCTTTTGTGACTTGGGACCTCTCTCTTAAGCCTTTAAATACACAAGACTCGTTGCTGCATCGTTTACCCCATATGTCCATCTGCCCCATTGGTGTGTTCTGTGCAAAAGGGATGTGGAATCTCAAGATCGTATCTTCGACACTAGCTCCTTTATCTCCAATTTCTGGGATGAGATCATCTCATCATTCAAATAGTCGTTGGTCTTACCTCTTGTGACTCCTCTCCAATACACTTGCAGACCACCCCTTCAAGAAGGAAAAGGAACTACTTTGGATGAACATCATTAGAGCTTTCATTTGGACAATTTGGAATAAAAGGAACCAAAGCCTCTTGGTTGGAAAAGAGCAATCTTCTAATAGGCTGCTAGATAATATTATTGGAATAATATTATCACCTCTATTTCATTCCTATAGTTTTGTTTCATTACTGAACAATCGTAGAAGTTTCATGTAACTCCTTAGCTTTTGGGGCTCTCTCCCCTCTTTTGTAAATTCCATAGATCAATGAAATTATCTCTAATAAAAATAAAAAACAAACAAACAAACAACTGACCCTTTGTCGGAAATTAAAAGTACCTGGAAACAAGATTGGGTATGAAATCCGCAAGCCGCTCGTAATCAGTAAGAGCATTCCAAACCGATTCAATGGCGGCATTAACAAGTATATCGGCCCGAATCCGCCGCTCCCTCCACGAAATAACCTTCACTTCACAATGAACAGCTCTCTCTCCATCTCCCACTCCCTCTCCGCCATCTTCCCAGCCACCGCTCCTGCTCTTCAAATTACAATTCTTCGCAAAATACTCGCTCGAGTCCCAGTCGAAGCCCTCGGCGGCGGAAAGGGAGACGCACTTGCTGCGCAATGGAAGAGAGGAGGACGTCTGGCAATACTCCGCTTGTCTGGCATAGACGCCGGACGTGAGCGGCGACGGCAATGGCAATGGCAATGGCAACGGCGATGGCGTCCCCAAGTTGAACCTCAAAGCTCTGCAGACGATCATGATTGTGATGAATTCTGTGTTTCTGTAGGCATCAATCAAAACTGAATTTGGTTAATGGCAGAGTGAAGTGAAGTGAGGAGTGAGAATGGCGGTGACAGTGAGAGAGAGATTACGACCACTAGTTTTGATTCCGTTTGGTAGCAGAATATGAACAGGCTGTAACGGCCTCTTTCAAAGTAGGGGTATTTTCGTCATTTAGATAAATTTGTGGCTTCGGATTGTCGTCATTTTTTCTGTAATGATATTTTTGTTTTGGCCAAATTACACATTTCACCTCCAAATATGTGATTTTTAAACAAATTTCTTAAATATCAAAATAAAAGTAAAAATATCTTTTTTCAAACATAGGAATCGGTATTTGGTGAATTAAGGCCGATTTTCTTTTATCTATATCTTTACTTTATATGCTACATAATTTTATCTAATGCCACAAGTAAAGAAAAAAAAAGTATCCTATCAGGCGGTGGAGTGGCGGAGTCGTCGAAGCTACTCGATGCTACCATAGCCAGTCACGACATCGTGGTCTACAATGTCGTATTGCTACGGAGAGGAGTTGTGGGTTCGTGTATATTTTAGATCTTGCTAGAGGAGGTAACAATATTGTGGATTTTATAGCTAAAGATGTGACTACACGCTGCAAAGGAAGATCCACACCATTGGAGACGTTGCCATTGTGGGTCGGCTGGTCGGAGAGGGGAAGAGGAAGATTGCAATAAGTTACACGATCAAAATGCTAAGAATCTCATTGATACAACAACACATGTAATATATAAATGGTTCAAAGTGTATAGAATAAATCCTAAGAGTAATGAAACCTATATTGACTGATATATCTAAGTGAAGTTTGCAACATATCCGACCTACTCATCTCGTACCTCGTCGATTTCGACTTGTGTCAATGACTTTTTTTAAATTGAACCACATGGAAATAAATAATAAATAATTTAAGTATTTTTAATGTAGAAAGTATAATAAATGGTAAAGTTTTTTTTAGTGTATGCATGAGACTTACAAGATTAGTCGTTACGTTTTGAGATCTATTTGGTCCCCTACACATAGTGTTCTTCGTCTTCCCATTTACACGTTTTTCATATTCCCATTCAAAGCACCTATGTAGATCAATAATGAAATTTATCACCAAAAAAAAATATATATATGATACTTTGCACCGAGAAATTAAGCAGTTTGAGGCGATGACAATTGTTGAAAGACTAAGAAATTTCGCAAATTTAAAGAAGCATCATTCTTATATTGAAACAGATTCTATGGGTGGTCGCATGTTTGTTAAAGCGTACATAGTAGCTCTAGTGTTATAGAAAATTGGTGGACTATAAAAAGTTCATTCCTTTATACACACTCATATGGAGATATCTCAACTCAAAAGATTGGGAGAGAAGAAAACAAAACCGCACATATCCTCACAAGGAGAGTAACGACGTTGGAGGAATCTATAGTGCCTCGAACATAGAGTTTTCATGTTGGCTCTGTAGTCTTATTATATAGTCTACCTTGCATTATCATTTCTAAGTTCACTACAATAAACTGAGTGTTATTCATGTAACTTATTTAATTAGCTTTCAGTTTGTATTTAACAATAAAAGATGAGTTGAAAAAACTCAACATCGGTACAATTTATTAAAAATTTGATGCTCAGCATTAATAAGTTAGAAAGAATTTTGCAATACTTATCTTGACATTTGGATGAACAAATAAAAGATGTTGCACAACACTATGACAAATAGATCAAACTTACAAGGTGATTTCTCTAACTTGCTTTCCTTTTTTTTTTTATATATTACATTAACTATTATTATTGTTTTTCATGCATTATACTTTGATATCTTCTATTTTTTTAGCTAAATTCGACCTAACATAATTCTTTTACTATATGTAACCCCCGAATAGAGATGAAGGGTACATAGATGAAGCAGAATGATGATGTCAATTTGAGTTATGATAAAACAATGTAGTCGAGTGAAGAAGCACTCCAACTTGTTGAGATAAGTCATAATTGTCATATGGTGCACATGAGGAAGCCCTGAAAATCATGTACCAAAGTACTATTTTTAAACTGGAACTAGAATAGGGAAAATATTTCAAGTACGTATTTATGGCCTTAAGTCCATCGATTAGAACTTTCTAATTGCATCTGATCAATGTTGGTATCTACTTCTGGTGTTGATGCGGATAACCAAATTTATCTAGTTGTCTTTGAAATTGTCTGCGGCGAGTTCATGAATCCTGGAAATGGTTTATGACTCAAATAAAACGTGCTCTTGGAGTAGTCAATAACCTGGTCTTCGTATCTAATTGACATCCCACCATTGGTAAGGCAATTGAGGTAGTCTTTCTAACTACATTTCATTGCTTTGGTATCCATCACATTAAAATGAACATGATGGTAAAATTCAAGAGCAAAGCGATCGGAAAACTATTCTTAAAGGCTGCAAGGACATTTCGTGAATTCATTTTTTAGTCGAATTGGGGCCAACTCGATGCATACCTAGGTGTGAAAGAATATTTGAAGAATATTGGAATAGAATAATGTGTGCATTGTTTCCAATGTGAATTGAGATACACTCAAATGACCACTAATATAGATGAGTGCATGAATTTAATATTCAGGCATGCGCGCAAGTTTTCAGTCACAACTTTACTGGAGCATATTAGATGTTTGCTACAAAGGTGGTTATATAAACGGTGGACAATTGCATCTTTCCAAACAACCACTTTGTCTGACTATACAGAGAACATCATTGTCGAAAATTTGACTATAGCTACAAAGCACGTCGTACACAACATTAACCAATTTAATTTTGAAGTACACAATTGCCACCTTAATGAGTTTATGGATTTACATGTGAGGTCATGTAGTTGTCAAGTTCGAATATTTTAAAATTCCATGCTCCCACGCTATTTCTACCGCAATCGTACGCAACATAAATCCCTACACACTGTGCGAGTACATGTACACGGTAAATGACCGGATGCTTGTTTATGAAGAACTAATATTTCCTGTTGAATACGTCTCAACATGGAAGTGGTTGTAAGGGTTTAACGTTCAAATGGAGCCTCCAAAGAGGATTTCAAAAGTTGATAGGAGATAGACAATGAGGATTCTATCGACATGAAAGGTGTGTCTAACGCATAAGTGCAGTCGATGTGAAACTTCTGGCCATAATTGCAAAATATGCCATGAACCTCTTTACGCGTAAATGCGTTGTATTATTTACTTTGAATTTTAAGTTCATGTATGTATCATTTAGAAGAATTTTATGTAAAGTTAATGGACTTTATGTTCCTTAACTATGTGTGATTCTCGTGTTGGATTTCACTTGCTTATAAAACGGACGAGGGCTTTTATTTATCATTAATCTGAATTATGTGTACAATTTTGGTTTGCGATAGATTGAATCTCGAACCAAGACTATTTACAAAACGTGATCACCCTAATCTGCTTAAAATCCCTATTCGGGTTGCGATAGATTGAATCCTAGGTCAAAATTTTTTGTGTTACTTTTTTTTAATTATACATGTTGTTTTTACTACAAAAGGTCTAATGAAATTAATACTACGTGATGCTTTATTATAAAAAAAAGGGTCTACGGGCCAATATTTATACGGTGAACTATCGTCTAAAGAGTACAATCTTGTCTTAGATCAACGTGTCCATATTGGACCCAGTTACATCATATTAAAAAAAAACTTTGCACAAAACAAACCGCAGTTGGTTCTACTATTCTCTTAGGGTATATATACACAACATACTTTCCATGGAACGACTAGAAGGCTAGGCCTGACGAAGTATATGCTGCAACGGTGAATAATTGTTGTAAGGACCGTGCACATGGGTTCCAACTCTTTCTACAGTGACTCCAAAGAGTTCCACGACTATAATGAATCACATACGTTGACTTCACCCTTGCGGAGGTCGATGCCGATCAACACCTAGCAATTCCAGCCTATGTTTATTGGAACATAAACGATATCTACTTCGATCCAGAGCGTGTTGTAGTCTGATTGTTTATCGAGCACATATCGGAGGAGGTTGTTGGAGGCACTATAGTCGTATACTACTTTTGACAATGGTACTCCAATCTGCATGGTAGCATATAACCATCCATTCGCCAAAGCAAATCCTACACTTAAAGATTCATGTAAGGCTTATCATTATTTATGTGTTGTCTACTAAATGGTATGGAGTACTTATCGTAAGTATACATCACTTATCTCAAACTTCAAGCAATAAAGATGAACACACTTCTCTGGCTTTTCACCATGAACAATATGAGCGCGTCAACTCTCCGTTCCAATTCACATAAACATGTTTACATCGATATAACTTTAATCGAAAATTAAGAGAATACATGGTTCAAAATATTTACTTCGTCCTCCAACTAGACAGTCGGGTCTAATAAGCTACAAAACCAATCCTTGCTTCGATAAGTGTACACAATCGAACAAGCATGACCCTTTGTCTTGGGTCATCCATCCACTCTGGAACTATCGGTCAACTTGGGTGGAATTTGGCATGTTGGGTCGTACTTCTGCACCTTCTTAATTCATTTGTCCATTTGCATGTATATGCCCCGAATCTTCCATGGATAAAACCGCTTCTATAAACCCCGACCAATTGGTTGTGTCGCATTTTCAAGCTCAACCTATAAAATATTACGTACTATTCATGAACGCATTACGAGCTCAAAGTATAGTACTTTGGCTAAATGTATTTTATGATGGTTACCTTAATAGAAACCCTTTTTGCTTTTTGAGCATGTCTAACGCATGTGTGACTGGCCTCACACGACTGTGGTCCTTCTGCATAAAGTACTGTCACATCAATCTACTCCTAGATGGATAAGTCCTGCAACTTAATATGAGCATCAGAATGTCATATTAATAAATAAGGTATGTGTAAGTTACCACAGCAAAAGTGCGATCACCTCAATGACTGGATCCTTTGTGCAGTGATCGCCAGAATTATCTCCTATTGTCTCATATGAATGAATTTGGATGGTAAGGTCCTAAAACTAATACGAGCATCAAAGTATTGTAAAATAAAGTACATATAAGCTACCATGGAAAAGTGCGATTACCTCATCTACTGGATCCTTCATATGGCGATCATCGAAGTCCGCCCCTATTGTCTCATCAGGATGTGTCTCGATGGTAAGGTTCTAAAATTCATATGAGTATCAGAGTATTGGAATTATATTAAGGTAGATGTAAGTTACCATGGGAAAAATGTGATTGCCTCAATTAGTGAATGGTAAGTACGGTGGTCACTGAAGTGCTTCCCTATTAGCTCACCGGGATGAGTCTGGATGGTAAGGTCTTAATATTAATACGAGCATCATAGTACTAGAATAAAATTAAGTACAAGGAAATTTGAAATACCTCGATGACTAACGGTTTTGTTTGGTCACCTTCAAAACGACCCACTTTAGTTAGCTCGGGTTGATCCTTGATGATAAGGTCTTGTAATTTGATAAGGTTATCATAGTAGTTCAAACTTAATATATTACATGTCAAAATTACCTCAACGACCGGATCCTTCATGTCATGATCATCAGAACATGCCCCTTTTGTTATATCGACTTCCTCTTCGATGTTTATTTCCAAAAAGTAGGGGTGTAAGCGGTTTCGTTTAGCTCGATTTTCTAGACAAACTTAAACCAAACTGATAAAAAATCATAGATAAATAGGAAATCAAGCTGAACTAAAAGTAGTCTAAAACCCGAGATGAACCAAACCTGTTGGGGACAGCTCGAAGGGTCGCACTTGGCTACGCCCCCTCTTGAAAGGTCGTGTTGACCGTGCCTTCTCTGCGGCCAACATGCCACCCATACGGCTAAACATAAACCCCAACCCACGTACCATCATCTTAGCCCTACCCTACATCATCACATCCACCGATGACCTACTCTTGTGAAATGGTGCACGGTCTCTCATGCAAACTTTCTCTCCAAGTTTACTTGGAAATATACTGTTCCGATTACATGATAATAACCTTGGATATTTAGTTTATTGGATTTGGACAATGCAATGTTATAAATTTAACAACAATTTAATTGAATATGAAATCATAGCTTTATTGATTATAAATTTGTTTTTACATAATTACAAACTATGAGTTTAGGGCAACGCACCTGACAGAACTTACAAGGTACATTTGCATCTAAGTCAGGCTTCTGTATAATGATAAAAATGGAACTACCAATGGACGAAAAAGGAAGAAATTTGGAAAATCGACTAGAACCAATGTACTCGGCCTTTCTCCGTCGATGTAGTTTTGCCTTGCACCCCTACTCTTCCGTCTTGACAAGTAAATCCACTACGACAACATAATAAGGTAGGTAGTGCCCCCTCCCTCATCATTGTCACCCCCACCTCCCCATTCTCTTTCCCTCCCCCTCTCGGCTCCCACTCACTCGTCTTTTTGATAATCTTGTCTCGCGCCAGTGACGTACCTACACCAAATACAATAGGCAGACAAATTTATAGTAGCCTTAAACCCTAAAATCTACAAAGCAATGCTAATCGGTGAATCGTAGAATCGAACCGATAAACCGGCAGTTTGTCGGTTTTGTTGAAACGTAATTTAAGGAGGACAATTGAACTGGATGGTCCAAATTTGACCCGACGGGTTGTGAATAGGGGAAAGATAGATTGTTGACACAAACAGCTGGATCAAGGTTGACCTGCACATAGAAAGAGTGAACTAACGCCAGCATGGTGCCGACATAACACGCTCCAATGCTTAATTCCTTAGAAAGTCTAAGGGAGAGAAATGAGAAGACTCAATTTAATAGTTTTGAGTGGTATTGTGTCATTTTTCGTACCTATATTATCTAGGGGACCACTTCTATTTGTAGGAGTCCTTTGGTTTCCTTTATATATTGGGTATATATTTGATATACCATCGATATATAAGTGGATAATGTCCCAGGAATAACCTAAAGTGTCTATAGTATATGGATAAGGCTGAGTACCTTATTGTGGCAACATTACGAATACGACCCACTTTGTAAATGTTACAGACGACCCGATCTAGGTCGTTCATGTGGAGACATGCGAGTGAGGGTATCCTATACAATGAGCTTGTATAAGATCAGTCCGTGAAATAGTCAATCTTTAGATGTAACACCGTTGACTAATAGATTGCTATTTCATAGGATGACCAGGCAACTCATTCTTAATCATGAGTGAGTTATGGCCTCTTGCCTGTAAGAGATCGTTCTTTGATCTGTATGAGTGAAAATGGCCCGAGTCACCGACTCAACATTCCTACCATTTTGGGTACGATACCGAGTGGGGAGTTGGGAACATAACTTCACAAGATAGAATACATTCATCTCCTCGATTTTAGGGGAGGAGATGAGTGTTCCCTTCAGTATTGACTCTGGGACTTGAACAATGGGCCCCACCCTCTCACTGGCCCGAGAGGGACTTCTGATTATTGGTCGAACCATAACTAGGTTCTTCATTAAAGGATCAGCAGTACTTAAGGTACACGATGTAACATAGGGGTAAAACGGTAATTTGACCTATCTGTGGTTACGAACACTTGTGAAAGATTGACTTGCTGACAATGGTTAATATCCGTGGATACATAAATATTATAGAGTGAGAAGAGTGCAGTTGTGGGTCTTTAGTGGAGTGACCAATAGTTAACAAATGTTGATTAATATGAATAATGAGTTTAATCATTTAATCTTGTATCATTGCAGCTTCGGATATGTGGGTCAATCAAGTCCCCCTACTAGCTCATAAAGGATAGTTAAGAACATTTTGTTTTGAAAAGAATTTAAATTGTTCAAATTCATTAAAAGGAATTTGAGTTAATTGTGTATGACACAATTAATATAATGTATAATGATGCATCATAAAAACTATATATTATGAGAGAATTATGGGAATTGGATTCATGTTAAAACTATAGGTTAAAATTTAATGTGAACTAGATTCGTATTAATACTATAGGTTAGGAGGGAAATGTATACTTGACTACGATTCAAATATTAGTTGATTTAATTAAATTATGTTTATTTGATTAATTAATTAAATAAGATTTAATTAGTTATTAATTTAATTAAAATCGTTTTAATTTAATTAATTATTTAATTTATTTATTAAATTATTTAATTAACCACTCTCCAACAGTTATGCTAGAAATGGTGAGGTGAAGAGTGAGAGGTTACTCTCACTTCTCTCTCTTCCCTTTCACGTTAAAAAACACAAAATTGTACTGTGTTGGGTTGATGATCATCCAAGGAGTTCTCTCTCATAACTCTCTACAAAAGTTCATGTTTTTCAAACACGGTTTCCTACAAACCAAGTTCCTAACATCTAGAGGATAGTAGGGAAGATCTATTGGTGGTGTGATTGATTTAAGAGAAGAAAGGTTTTTCAAGGGTATGAGGTTTTCTTCCCTGTATTTTTGTTCTATGTAAATTCTAATTCAAAAAGAAAAATCGAACACAAGCGATAAATCGCTTCCACTGGGGATTCGATGCAATTAAGTTCAACGACCAAGTGGAAGAGTTGGAGAAAATAAATAAAACACAGAAGTAGAAGAAGAAGCGTCGAAGGAAGATAGCAAGAAAAATCTATTGGTGGTGTGATTGATTTAACAGCACAAATGTTCTTCAAGGGTAAGAGGTTTTCTTCCCTGTATTTTTGTTCTGTGTAAATTCTAATTCGAAAAAAAAAAATTGAACACAAACGGTAAATCGCTTCCATTGGAGATTCGATCCCATCAAGTTCAACGACCAAGTGGAAGAGTTGGAGAAAATAAATAAAACACAGAAGTAGAAGAAGCTGTAGACATTGTTAACATAAGTATACTTTATTACAAGTTTGAATGTAAAGTTTTAATTAAATTACTTGTTTAAAATAGTTTTTGTTAAAAAAAAAAAGGATTTGTTATTATTATTATTATTATTTATTTAATAATTGTTGTTATAAAAAAAGAAAATAACATAAAAAACCGATTAAGTATTTGTAAGGTTTTATTTTTTCAGAGTCAAGTGAGAGGAGTAAGTTTCGTTCTTCTA
Organism: Momordica charantia; assembly: GCF_001995035.1. Next base: position 161,747 of record NW_019104610.1, read on the forward strand.
CCCTTTTTTTTTCTTCTCAAAATCAATTTAACTTCGTAATTAATTCACATGTTCTCCTATATAAGGAGGTTTTTTTGGTTTTAGAGGCGGAGGAAGCAGAGAAGAACGAACTAAGTGAAAAGTGAGGATTTTGATTTTTCTTTTCTTTGTCTCTCTCTACTACTAAAAAAATAAAACATTTTTTCCCTCTCACTTCCCTTCATTTTTTCCATCATTTCCACGCTTCCTGAACATACTCATCTCATAAAATCATTGCATTCCCTCCCTTTCATTCTTCTTATTCGGTTTCAGCCTTGAAGAAACCAAAAAAAACAAATCCCCAAACCTCCCTCTGTTCCAATCTCTTGGTGGCGTTGGGTTTCTTTCTGGCCATGAACCTCCAACTAACTCGCAGTAACTTACACAACAGGACTTCGAACGACGACATAGCTGAGCCTGGCAGTAAGAACACAAACTCCAACGACCGATCCTGGTGCGGCGACGACCACCACTTCTGCGACCTCCATTCCGGTGATTAAGGCAATACTCATCTCATAAAATCATTTCATTCCCTCCTTTTCATTCTTCTTATTCGGTTTCAGCCTTCAAGAAACCAAAAAAACAAATCCCCAAACCTCCATCTATTCCAATCTCTTGGTGGCGTTGGGTTTCTTTCTGACCATGAACCTCCAACTAACTCGTAGCAATTGACATATCGGGACTTCCAACGACGACATAGCTGAACCTGGCACTAAGAACACAAACTCCAGCGACCGATCCTGATGCGGCGACGACCAATCACTTCTGCGACCTCCATTCCGATGATTAAGGCAACTTAAATGAGTAAAGGTGGTGTTTTTTCTTAAGATAAACTTTTTTGTTAATAAACAAAAATGATTCTGGAAAAGAAAAGAAAATGTTTTTTTTTTCTTTTTTTTTACCAGTAAACGAAACCAATTTTTCATAAAAAGTTTTGAAAGAAAAGAAACGTTGTGAAAAGATCATACATAATTTTTTTTTAATATTTAAAAATTGTTTTAAAATAAAAATTTTTGTTTATACAAGATGAGTTTTTTTTCAAAGGAGGATTTTGTTTTATGTAAGCACCGAATAAATGTTTTTAAAAATTTTGTTTTAGGTTTTGACAAAAAAAAAGAAGCTTTTAAAATGTAAATTTTTCTAAAATAATTCTCTTTTAAAAATGAATAAAAAATTTTGATTTAGTAAAAACTAGGTTGGAAGAAGTTTAGGGTTTACGGTTTAGGGTTTAGGAAAGTAAATAAAAGATTTAAAAGAAAACGAATTTTATTTTTAAATGAATCTCAAATTACAAAGTGGGCAAAAGTTTGATTTTAAAATAAGGATTTGTTAAATAAAGTTTTGAAAAAAGTGAGTAAGAGATTTTTTAAATAAGTTTGTTTTAAGTAAGTTTTAAATAAGTTTTTTTTATACGAATTTCAAATCTAAAACAAAATAAAATGTTTTTTTTTTTAAAAAACAAAGTTTAAAAGTAAAAGGTTTGTATTTTGAAAAGGAACTTAAATTACATCTTTATGTATTAGACGAGAGAGTAAATTAAACTTGCATATCTTTATTAATAAAAGACTGGTCTATATATAGACCACCCAACTGTATACAAGCAATTACATATGAAATTAACTAATACACTATATGTAACTAACTAATCTAGTACTCCCCCTTAAGATGGAGAGTGTACATCAATAATTCCCATCTTGGACAGTAAAAGAGTAAAAGAAGGAACTGGGAGAACTTTAGTGAACAAGTCTGCTAATTGAAGTGCAGCACGAACAGGTAAGAGTTTGATAAGCCCATCAACAATCTTATCCCGTACAAAATGGCAGTCCAGCTCAATGTGTTTCGTCCGCTCATGAAATGCCGGATTGGAAGCAATGTGAATAGCCGCCTGGTTATCACAAAAAAGGAGAGCCGGAGAACGAAGCGGAACTTGTAAGTCACCCAAGAGGTAAGTGAGCCAAATAATTTCGCTAGTAGTGGCAGCAAGGGCTCGATACTCAGCCTCAGCCGAGGATCGAGAAATAGTGGTCTGTTTTTTAGCTTTCCAAGAAACCATGGAATCACCCAAAAAATGCAGAACCCAGTAGTGGATTTCCGAGAGTCAAGACAAGATGCCCAGTCAGCATCAGAGAATGCGCGTAACTAAAAAGACTCAGAACGACTTAGAAAAAGTCCTTGATCAGGAGTCCCCTTTAAATAACGAACAAGATAATGTGCTGCAGAGAGATGAGACTGTCGTGGGTGAGCAACATATTGGCTCAACTTATGTACAGCAAAAGTGATGTCGGGTCGCGAGATAGTGAGATATAACAAGCGTCCGATAAGTCGCCGATATGAAGTAGGATCTGTCAACAAATCACCATCAGAAGAAGACAATCTAATAGAAGGATCCATAGGCAGAGAGGTTGGTTTAGATGCCAAAAGACCAGAATCCTCAACCAATTGCAGAGTATAATTACGTTGACACAAGGAAATGCCAGTGGAGGAACGGGCTAGTTCAAGGCCTAAAAAATACCTTAAATCACCTAAATCTTTTAGGCAAAAAACATCGTTAAGATGTGTCTTCAATGAATTAATCAGAGATGAAGACGACCCGGTAATGATGATATCATCTACGTACACAAGAAGTGCAATAAAGGTATCACCCGAACCTCTAACAAATAAAGAGTAGTCTGACTTGGATTGTGTAAAACCAAGAAGCAATAGAGATCGATAAAATTTGCCAAACCACTGTCGTGAAGCTTGCTTGAGTCCATAGATAGACTTATGAAGCCGGCAGACAAGTTTCTCCCCTGTTTAGGAACAACTCCATGTTTATAGCCTAGAGGAAGATCCATATATACTTCCTCAAATAAGTCGCCATGCAAGAATGCATTGTTAACATCAAGTTGGACAAGAGTCCAGTTGAAAGAAACAGCAAGGGTAAGCAAAACCTTAACGGTAACTAACTTTGCTACTGGAGAAAATGTTTCAATATAATCGAGACCTTCCTGTTGAGTATAGCCTTTGGCGACTAACCGGGCTTTGTAACGCTCAATAGAGCCATCAGACTTATGTTTGACCTTGTATATCCACTTGCACCCAATGGAATGATGTTCATAAGGAAGAGGTACCACGGACCAAGTATGATTAGCCTCCATAGCATGTAATTCAGCACGCATCGCCTCTCGCCAATGGGAAAATGGGACAGCTTGGTGATAGAATTGAGGCTCATAATCACAAGATACACTTAGGACAAACTCTTTGTAAGAGGCAGACAAGTTGTTGTAGTCCAAATATTTCTGCAAGGGATAAAAAACTGAAGAAGCAGAGTGATCAGTGGCTTGAATAAGTCCACAATGATAGTCTCGTAAATAGGACGGTCGTTGTGCTACACGAGATGATCGTCGAAGAGTAACAGAGTCTGAAGGATCAGAACATGGAACAACGACAGCAGAATCAACATTGGCAACATCAGTGTCCAATGGATTTATCAAAGAGTTCTCAACAATATTAGGCATAATATTAGACTCATTAGCAACCAGAATAGGAGAACCATTGGCATCAGATTCATTAGCAACCATAATAGGAGAACCATCAGGTATAACCACTGTAGGTGAAATATCAGCACTAGTAGGAGAAACAGCAGAACCAGTAGCATAATTGTGATGATCATCAGGTGCACCAGAAGAAGTATCAACCAAATCATAAGACTTTGGTATCACCACACCCGGAAAAGGATCAACAATCGGAGAGTTAACTGATACTGTATGAAATGGAAATATGGATTCATGGAAAATCACATCTCTGGACACAAAAAACCGCTTATTCTCAATGTCATAAAGCTTATATCCTTTCATCCCCGGTGGATATCCAACAAAAACTGATGTAAGGGCTCGTGGATGAAATTTAGAACGATTGACTGGAGAGGTAGACACGAAGCATAGGCAGCCAAACACTTTTAAAGAAGAATAATCCGCTGAGTGTCCATATAAACGAGCATAAGGAGTATTCCAGTCAAGAACAGGCGTTGGAGTGCGATTAATTAAGTAAGCAGCAGTAAGCACACATTCACCCCAGAAAGCAGTTGGAACCCGAGACTGAAAATACAAGGAACGGGCTACATTAAGAAGGTGCTGGTGTTTTCTTTCAACGACTGAATTTTGCTCAGGGCATCCTACACAAGAAAACTGATGAAGAACCCCTTTGGAGTGAAAAAACTCAACAAAAGATAACTCCGGAGCTTTATCAGACCTGAATCTCTTGATTGTTTTTCCGAACTGTGTTTCTATGAGTTGAAAAAACCGAGAAACAATGACAAAAGCATCAGATTTCTGGCGCATCAAAAAAATCCAGGTGTAACGGGAGAAGTCATCAACAAAAGTCAAAAAATAACGACAACCGGCATGGGTGGGAGATCTATAATTATGCGAGACAAAGGGTAAGTTCTTTTGCTTAGCCAGAGGACATATCAAACAAGGGGTTGCATTATTGTATTTATGAGAACCAAGATGCAAAGTATCTCGTAATGACAGTAGGTGTTTAGGGGATGGGTGACCTAACCTATCATGCCAAAGTTGGTAAGAATTCATACTAACAAAATTACAAAAAGATTCTTTAGTAGAATGAGTGGATAGGAGATACAAGCCTTGCCAATCATCTTTGAAGAGAATTTGTCCTGGAGAAGACAACAACCATCAACAAATTTAACCAACACAAAAGATGACTTTGTAAGTGCACTGACAGAAAGCAAGTTGAACCTAAAAGTAGGAACAAAAAGCACATTCTGTAATGTTATGGCAGAGTTGATATGCACATCACCAATGAAGTCCACACTTATACGATCATGATTCGGAAGAGATAAACTCACACCAGTGACTGAGCGCAGAGACACAAAAGAATCCCGACAAAAACAAACATGTGTGGATGCACCCGAATCAATAACCCAACAATTCGAGGAATAAATTGAAGGTAAGGATGTACAGGTACCTGCCACATGAGAAGTTCCAGAATCATTATCAGAAGCAGTTTTGGTAGTGGTTAAGTGTGATTGAAGCAAAGTGAGAAGCCTCTGGCATTGATCAGCAGTAAGTGTAGCAAGAGAATTAGAAATCCCTGAAGGTGTAGCCGATACAGATTTGGACGGAGCTTCAGCAGACCGTGAAGATGTGGCATTCGAAGATGTGGTTTTATGCACAGATGAACGATATCCAGGGGGATATTCATGTAACTTATAGCATTTATCGACGGTATGACCGTAGATACCACAATGAGTGCATAGCGATTTATCCTTTCGTTTCATGTGAGATGCCGATGAAGAATTCAAGCGAGAATTCGAGGAATTTGAAGTTGCGCGTACAGCCGAAGCAGTAGGTGAAGTAACAGAGGGCAACGAAATAGATCGTTGCTGCATTTCCTGTGCAACTAGGGCAAAGGCACGGTTGATTGTAGGCGCGGGCTCCATCAGAAGAAGTTGAGCTCTAATTTGGCTGAAAGACACGTTTAAGCCCATCAGAAAAGCCATAACATACTCTTGCTGATAATGCGCTTCAATAGATTTCACGCCACCATAGGAGCACCGACCACAAGAACACGCAGGTCGATACAAAGCTAATTCAGACCAAAGTGTCTTCAATCGAGTGAAATAAGCAGTGACGGAGAGTTGATCTTGAGTAAGATTCGATAATTCTCTGCGGAGTTGAAATATGCGGGGACGATTCTGGCGTTGAAATCGCTCTTTGAGATCTAGCCAAATTTCATGAGCAGAATCAGAGAAGAGCACACTAGCAGAGATTTTCTTGGACAATGAATTGAAAATCCATGAGATTACGACATTGTTGCATATAATCCAAGAATGCAGCCTACCATCAGTGGGACGAGAAATCGAACCATCAACAAAACCTATTTTGTTTTTTACTGTAAGAGCAATAACTATAGATCGACTCCACGAGGTGTAATTTTCATCAGTCAAGAGATCAGAAACCAAAACTAGGCTGGTGTTATCAGAGTGATGAAGAAAATATGGATTGGCATGTTGCTCAACAACAATCGGATTCATCGGAATGAAACCCGGAGCAGTGGGATTAAGAGAATCGTCTTCCTCCATGAGAGAAGATCGAGATGCAAGCAGCAATGGCGGAAACGAATTGGTAACCGCTTAAAGTGGAGAACACGTGTTACTCTCTAAACAATACATCTGATACCATATTAAAGGAGAGAGTAAATTAAACTTGCATATCTTTATTAATAAAAGACAGGTCTATATATAGACCACCCAACTGTATACAAGCAATTACATATAAAAATAATCAATACACTATATGTAACTAACTAATCTAATATTATGTGTTGGCATGGTGGTAGTGGACTTGATGTTTGATATCCACATTACAAGTTTAAGCCCTTATATGTCCCTCTCTTCTTCTTCTTATTATTATTATTATTTATATTATTGCTTTTAAGAATTATTTCGAAAACTCCAATGAAGGAAATTGGAACCTTCCAATATTCTAGAGGTGATAAAATTTTTCTAATGGCCTTCGTGTGCCACTCATATCTATTAATTCATATCTTATAACAAAGTGCAAATTAATATAACGCGAGACATTTAAATAAAAAAAACACATTTTTTTTGGACCAAATAAAATAATAGGAAAGAGACCCTTAAGGGGATGATGTCGGCCACTCCGTGTCACGGTGACATTGCGACAGAAGCGTCTAAGGAAGAAAATATTTACCTTTGCATGAAGAAAAAAAAACCATTGTCTTTGCAACAAAGAAAAAAAAACCTTTGCAGGAAAAAAAAAGAAACCTTTACCAAAAACTGAAGTTGAACTTTAAAAGGAAAATGTTTAAAATAAAATGTTTTGAGAAGGTTCTGGTTGACAACTTCACACCAACGGGACTTAGGAGAAGAGAAGTTCCAGACAAATGAAAAAAATTAATGTCTGATACTTTATAAACAAAAATTAAAATTAAAGAAAAAGTAAAACTAAAGCATGAAAGTGACATGACAACGTATTTGATGTTTATCCATGACAAGTGACAAGCACAACACACGTCCTCAATTTGTATAGAGGTGGATATTTTTTTTAAACGTTACTTTGAACGTGGCAGTTCGGTTCGGGTTCAAGCGGGGTTTGGTACAATCAAACCCAAAACTGAACCGTCTAATCTAGGTTTAGCCTATTTCCAGGTTGGATATGTCGAGGCCACCCAAATTGCCTTCGGTTTCGGTCGACTTTGTCGGTTTAATCGGTTTCTTCGGTTTTACCTTGCACCTCTATCTAAAAGTTCATACAATAACTTAATAATACAAAATTATCAAAATTATAGTATAAGGGAAGTATTAGTACCTCTAAATATTTCTCATTGGTTTGATGATCGTCAGGATACTCATCATTTTCATAAGCCCCATCGCTTTTCAGATCGTCATCATTCTTCAGACTCCCATCCTTCTTCTGATCCTCATTCGTATTCAGTTGTTGTTAACGATTTTAGCAATCCTAGTGCAACTGTACACAATCACGTAACAAGTGATAAAAAACATATCCACAGGGATTGAGTAACTAAACCGCTCCAACTTTCACTCAATAACTAAGAAAAATAAACAATAGACGATATTTCAAATTAACACAACTTTGCAAATAAGATAAAAGTGCATTAAAACATTAATAAAAACAAATTTAAAAGTATCAAACCCTTAGCACAAACACAATAATAGAGAAGTGAAAACAGAGACTCAAATGTAGGGGGGGCTATGTTCCTGTTACTATGATATTACTAACCGATGCTCAAAAAATAAGGTTGTAAAACTACTTGCCAAACAAACACGACATCTTCCCAGATTACCCTGATTTTGACGCTACTCCAAACCTCAATTGGACCAACGATATATCATAACAATTTTTAGTCATATTAGGTGAGTCTTATTCCTAAGTACCCACAATATACTCAAAGATAGATGTAATACAAGTTAAAGTCTCTCTCTCTTATTACAAACTCCCAAAAGCTAATAAAGAGGTCACTCAACATGGTGATCAATTACATTAAACATGAAAAATGAAAAACAAGCTTTTAACTAAGTACGAACAACTTCATAAACCAAAAAATCAGTGATCACAGTAAAGGTTTACAACCCCCTTAAGGTAGTTAGCTACTTAACGTCATAACAAAGTAAAGGGAAGAAGAAAAATACAAAACCCATGAACTAGAGAATATAAAAGAAGAAGAAAATGAAGAATGATAGTCGTCATTTTACTGTATCAGCTCCCTTTCTGTCTTCTTCCAGTTCCTCCGTAACAAAAATGTAAGAATCTTCCTTTCTGTCTTGTCTTGTTCTCTCTTGGGATTGATGAAGAATCCATGGAGGGTAATCCATCTCTTAAAGTATTTATATCCCCCCTTAAAGGGCAAAAGCTAAAGGGCACATGAAATCCTGTGAAAAAATTGGTAAAATAACTTTTACTACAGTAATTTCTCAAATAAAAGCCTGTTGTCACTGTCAGCTCACTTTTTCTAGAATTAGCTCCAATACTCCAGCTGTTGGGTGTGTTGTCTTAAACTCGTAGTTTGTATTTATGTAAAAACAAATTTATATTCAATAAAGTTATATTTAATCAATTTGTTGTTGAATTCATAACATTGCAATTATCTAATCCAATAAACTACACATCCAATGTTATTGTCATGTAACCGGGATAATATATATACTGGGTATATATTTGAATATCCTTGATATACAAGTGGATAATGTCCTGGTAATAATCTGAAGAGTCTATAGTATATGGATAAGGCTGGGTACCTTATCTTGGCAACACCATAGATACGACCTAGTTTGTGAAGACATGCGAGTGTGGGTATCCTATACAATGAGTTTGTATAAGACCGGACCACGAAATAGCCAATCTTTAGATGTAACGCTATTGACTAACAGATTGCTATTTCATAGCTAGGATGACTAGGCAACTCATTCTCAAGCTTGAGTGGGTTATGGACTCCTGCCCATGAGGGATCGTTCTTTGACTATATGGGTGAGAGTGGTCCGAGTCACCGACTCAACATTCTCACCATTTTGGGGATGAGATCGAGTGAGGAGCTGGGAACATAACTACACAAGATGGAATTAACTCCTCCCCGACTTTAGGGGAGTAGATTAGTGTTCCCTTTAGTGTTAACTTCGGGACTTGAACATGGGGTTCCACTCTCTCACAAGCTCGAGATGGACTTCCGATTATTGGTCGGACCATAATCGAGTTGTTCATTAGAGGATCAGCGATACTTAAGTTACATGATGTTACATAGGGGTAAAACGGTAATTTGACCCGTATGTGGTTACAAACACTTGTGAAGGATTGACTTGTCGTTAATGGTCGATATCCGTGGACATAGAAATATTCTATAGTGAGAAGAGTTCAGCTGCGGGTTTTTAATGGAGTAACCGTAGTTAACGTATGTTGATTATGGTGGTTAATGAGTTTAACCAATTAATCCAAACGTTGGAGCTTCTGATCTATAGGTCCATTAAGTCCTCTTGCTAGCTCATAAAAGGTAATTAAGAACATTAAATCTTAGAAAGAATTTGAATTGTTTAAATTTAAGGGAATTTGAGTTAATTGTGTGTAACACAATTTAATATAATGTATGATGATACATTATAAAACTATATATTATGAGGGAATAATATGAATTGGATTCATATTAAAACTATAGGTTAAACATTTAATGTGAATTGGATTCATATTAAATACTATAGGTTATGAGAGATATGTGTATTTGAATACGGTTCAAATATCAATTAATTTAATCAAAACAAGCCTATTCCTGACACTGAAACGAAGAGTCTTTGGATTACCCATTATATTGCTTCTTTTACTCGCACCAACACAATCCCCCATGGTCATCTTCCTCCAATTTCTGCTCGTCGACGATCAATTGGACCTAGCATGTCCTCTGGCGGTCTCTTCCTTAATGTTGATGCTACTTGTCGTGGTTCCGCTTCGAGGCTTGGTTTGGTTCTACGGAATTCAGCTGGGGAAATTCAAGCTGCTCGATCCCTATTTCTCATAAATCCCCTCTCTCCTTTGTCTGCAGAAATTTGAGCATTTCTTGAAGGCCTCCGATTTGCTCGAACGATTGTCTGTGATGACATTGTGCTTCTCTCATATTCGATTGGGGCTGTCAACCTAATTTTAGGAAATACTTCAACCATGGGTCTTGAAGGAGTGTGGATATTCGACATATCAAGGTGCTGGTTAGGGATTTCCGCCCCTTTTCCATCATGCATGTTCGTCGTGAGCATAATCAATTGGCAGATTCTCTCACAAAGTTCAGTCTCCGTTCATCGTCTTCTTCTTCTTGGATTGGCGATGTTCCTGCTTGGTTAAATAACTTGACTCTTAATGAAGCTACTTCTTTTGTAGCCCATGTGGCAGATCCCTTTTAATGAAATTTCTTTTCTCTAAAAAAAATCAATTAATTTAATTAAATGAGATTTAATTAAATTACGTTTAATTAATTAATTAATTAAGATTTAATTAATTATTAATTAAATTAAAATAGTTTTAGTTTAATTAAATATAATCTATTAAATTAAAATAATTTTAATTTAATTAATTATTTAATTAAATAAAATGTTAATTATATCAATTATATCAATTATATCAATTAATATAATTAACATATGGCTCGTTTGGTAACGTTCCTGATTCTTATTTCTGTTTCTTTACTTTTAATGAAGAAAAATGTGTTGTATGGTTTCAACCTTCAAGAATTCAAGTATGATAAAACAATATTTTTATTTATGTTTTACGATCAATTGGAAATGGGAACAAGAAAAGATAAACTTGTTTTGATTTTTTCCAAAATTTCTATAAAATTGTGAGAATGTTCCCAGAAAAGGAGAAATAAGAAACAAAGTTAGTTGTAAAATACTTAGATTTCTTAAGAAAAATGAAAACGAAAAACGAGAAATAAGAAACGGGAACGTTACCAAACGGTCCCATAACTACTTACCATTTCCCAATATTTTTGCTGGTGAGGTGGAGAGTGGGAGGTTACTCCCTCTGTCCCTCCTCCCTCATTTACTTTAAAAATATAGGAAATTTCCCTATGTCTTTTTTTGTTGTTCAGAACAAATCTCTCTCTTTCACAATCTCAAGTATTTTCATTCTCGATACGTTTTCTTTCCAAAGGAGGATCCCACAGTCCAATTCGTAGTCCTTGAGTCATAGCAATGTAACGTGATGGTAGTGTCCAACCTTTGGGTTTCTGCATTAGAGAGAGTTTGTTCGTGCTTTCACAAGATCTGTGTTCGAGGGAAAACCATTTGCTAACGGTCTTCAAATGTGAGTTTTCTTCCTCTCAAGAGGCTTAACCACTACTTTAAAATAGAAACCAGTATAGTATCGTTTTTAAATTGAGTTGAATCACAAGCGGTCAACCGCTTCTGCTTGGGATTCGATCCCTTCAATTGGTATCAGAGTTAAATCATGATTCAATTTCGTTTAACACAAAACAGTACTAGTTTTTGGTGGATTTGTTTCATGCATTTGTAGGCGGCTTTGGTTTTTGGCATTTAGATTTACAATTTTTGTTGATTCGATCAAATGTAAGGGCCCGTTGTTTTGGGCATTTTGTTGTAAATCAGGTTTGTACAGTCTGGGTTGTTCGTGGAAGAGATTTGCTGCGAAGAAAGGTCGGGTTTCGAGTTTTTTGGAGGTTTTTCGGTGCTGGAACAGAGAGCAGCACAGCAGCACCATGGTGCCAGCATTTTTCCAACAAGTGCCACAGTGCTGCCCTATGGCACCGCGGTGCTGTCCCGAGTGTTTTTCGAGGCATCCGTTCGTGTGTTCGAGGCTCCGCATGTGTTTTCTTGTTTATTTAAATTAATATAAATTAGTTTATGTTAATTTAATTGTAACATATGAAGCCAAAAACGGGTCTACTTAGTTATTTATTTTATTGTATTCATAGTAAGTGGAAAAGGACGTGTGACAACACATCCTACGATCTCCATCATTGGTTTGCACCATGAGATTTCATACATGATCTGCATGTCGTCCTGGAGTGACCATTCCTGCAGAGGGTTCATTGTATGGAATCGAAACCAAGGCAAACTCCAGAAATGGATAAAGGTTTCTTAGGTTCTACTCCAATATTTTCCTTCCCAACGGTAGAATTATTGAGATGGACCTTTGAGGTCCGAAAATGGTGGGTCACACTTACGGGGAGTTGTTAAACTTGTTAGCAATTCCTTGACCGAATAAACAATGGCTAAAGGTTATAGGAATAAGAGTTATTCTGGTGTAAGATTTAGTTGAGAACGTCTTAATTTAGTGAAGGGGTAGCTGTCTGCCCTACGGTCGCTATTGCTCTAAATCACTGAAGTATCGTTGCAAAACAATTTTGTTAATTACTTTTGCTAAAATTTGATCGGGTTTAAAGGATAATGCATGAAACTAATATAGGTTTGTTTTTTATTTTCAGAATGTCTACTTCTATTATTACCTTGTTTGCCGTGGAAAAACTTAACGACTAAAACTACAAACAATGGAAATCGAACCTAAACACTATACTAGTGATAGATGATCTTAGGGTCGTCTTGCAAGAGGATTGTCCTCGAGCTCCTGCGCCTAACGCTACTGTGGCGGTGCGTAACATCTATGACCGATGGATCAATGCCAATGACAAGACCAAGGTGTATATCTTGGCAAGCATATCTGATGTGCTTGCTAAGAAGCACGATGACACGATCACCGCTAAGGAGATCATTGACTTACTGGAAAGCATGTTTGGACAATCGTCCTCACAGGCTCGACATGAAACCTTTAAGTTCATTTATAGCTCCTTCATGAAGGAGGGCTCCTCAGTGCGAGAACACGTCCTCAACCTGATGGTCCACTTCAACGTGGCAAAGTTGAACGGGGCCGTCATAGACGATCAGAGTTAGGTCAACTTCATTCTGGAATCTCTTCCGAAGAGTTTCCTACCATTCTACAGCAATATGGTTATGAATAAGCTGAAATACACTCTTACCATGCTCTTAAACGAGCTGCAGATCTACAAGTCTCTTATGAAAAAGAAGGGACAAGAAAGGGAGGCAAATGTTGCCACCTCAAAGAGGTTTCATCGAGGTTCGTCCTCTGGAACCAAGCACCCTCTTCTTCTGGAAGTAAGATTTTCAAGAAGAAGAAGGCTGCTGGTAAGGGGTCAAAACCTGACTCCATTACTGCCGCTGATAAGAAAGGCAAGATTGCAAACTGCAGACAAAGGAAAATATTTCCACTGCAACGTAGACGGGCATTGAAAGTGCAATTGCTCGAAATACCTGGCTGAGAAGAAGAAAGCGGTAAATATGATTTACTTGTTTTGGAAACATGTTTAGTGGAGAATAATGACTCCACATGGATATTAGATTCAGGAGCCACTAATCACGTTTGTTCTTCGTTTCAGGTAATTAGTTCCTGGAGTCAGCTTAAAACTGGAGAGATAACTCTCAAAGTCAGAACGAGAGAGGTTGTCTCAGCTGTGGCGGTAGGGGAGCTCAAGTTGTTTACGAACAAGAATTTGTATATATTATTAGATAATGTGTACGTAGTTCCAATAATCAAAAGGAACTTAATTTCAATGTCTTATTTGTTAGAATGTTTGTATTCCATTTCCTTTCAATTAAATGAAGCATTCATTTCTTGAAATAGTGTAAATATTTGTTCTGATATGCTTGAAAACAACTTGTATGTGCTAAGACCGACTATAACTAAAGTAGTTTTAAATACTGAGTTGTTTAATAATGCTAAAACTCAAAATAAAAGGCAAAAAGTTTCTCCTAAAGAAAATACCTATCTTTGGAACTTAAGATTATCTCACATTAATCTCAATAGGATTGAGAGATTGGTTAAGAATGATCTTCTAAGCGAGTTAGAAGACAACTCTTTACCACCTTGTGAGTCTTGTCTTGAAGGCAAGACTAAAAGACTTTTTACTGGAAAAGGTTATAGAGCCAAAGAACCCTTAGAACTTATACATTCAGACATTTGTGGTCCGATGAATGTTAAAGCTCGAGGAGAGTATGAATACTTCATCTCTTTTATAGATTATTATTCAAGGTATGATTATCTATACTTGATACAACACAAGTCCGAAGCCCTTGAAAAGTTCAAGGAGTACAAGATCGAAGTTGAAAATCAATTAGGTAAAACCATTAAAACTCTTCGATCTGATCGAGGTGGAGAGTATATGGACTTGAGATTCCAGTACTATATGATAAAATATGGAATTACCTTCCAACTCTCAACCCCTAGTATACCACAACAGAACGATGTATCGGATAGGAGAAACCGAACCTTGTTAGACATGGTTCGCTCAATGATGAGCTATGCTCAGTTGCCTAACTTGTTTTGGGGTTACGCAGTAGAGACTGCGGTTTATATTTTGAGCGTCGTTCCATCGAAGAGTGTTTCTGAAACACCCTTTGAACTATGAAAGGGTCGTAAAGCTAGTTTATGTCACTTCCGTATTTGGGGATGTCCAACTCAAATAAATTGGAACCTCGTTCAAAAGTATGCCTCTTCGTAGGTTACCATAAAGAGACGAGAGGTAGTCTCTTCTTTTATCCTCAAGATAATAGAGTGTTTGTATCGACAAACACCACCTTCTTGGAAGAAGACCACATTTGAGATTATAAACCAAGAAGTAAGGTAGTGATAAACGAGATTTTCGAAGAGGCTACAAATACATCAACAAGAGTTGTTGATCAAGCAAGCACGTTACGATAGTCACATCCACCTCAAGAATTGAGGATGCCTCGACGTAGTGGGAGGATTGTGTCACAACTTTACCGTTATGTGGGTTTAACTGAAACCCAAGTTGTCATACCTGATGACCGGGCGAAGATCCTTTGACCTACAAACAAGCAATGGAAGATGTGGACAATGACAAATGGGTCAAAGCCATGGACCTGGAAATGAAGTCTATATACTTCAATTCTGTTTGGGAACTTATCGACTAACCTGATGGGGTAAGACTCATAGGGTGCAAATGGATCTACAAGGGAAAACGAGACGCTGAAGGAAAGGTATAAACCTACAAGGCGAGGCTTGTGGCGAAAGGGTACATACAAAGGGAAGGGGTGGACTATGAAGAAACCTTCTCCCCTATAGCTATGCTTAAGTCCATAAGAATACTTTTATCCATTGCCACATATTATGACTATGAGATTTGGCAAATGGACGTCAAGATTGTCTTTCTGAATGGAAATCTTGAAGAAAGTATTTATATGTCTCAACCCGAGGGGTTCATAGCTCAAGGTCAAGAGCAAAAGGTTTGCAAGCTTAAATGGTCCATATACGAATTGAAACAAGCATCTCGATCTTGGAACATTAGGTTTGATAATGCGATCAAATCTTATGGTTTTGATCAAAATATTTATGAGCCTTATGTATACAAGAAGATCGTCAACAACACAATAGCCTTCTTAGTATTTTATGTGGATGATATCCTACTCATTGAGAATTATGTAGAATACCTCACTGACATAAAGAAGTGGCTAGCTATTGAGTTCTAAATGAAAGATTTGGGGGAAGCTTAGTATGTCCTTGGCATCCAAATTCTAAGGGATCGCAAGAACAAAACGCCAACCTTGTCTCAAGCAACTTATATCGACAAGATGCTTGTTCGATATTCGATGTAGAATTCCAAGAAGGACTTATTGCCTTTCATGCATGAAATTCATTTGTCTAAGGAACAATGTCCTAAGACACCTCAAGAAGTTGAGGATATGAGACATATACCCTATGCTTCAGCAGTGAGCAACCTGATGTACGCTATATTGTGCAGTAGGCCTGACATTTGCTACGTAGTAGGGATGATCAGTATGTATCAATCCAACCCAAGATATGATCACTGGACCGTTGTTAAGGGAATCCTCAAGTATCTTAGGAGAATGAGGGACTACAAGCTCGTGTATGGCTCTAAAGATTTGATCTTTATAGGATAACACTAACTCTGACTTCCAAACAAACAAGAATTCAAGGAATTCCATGTCAGGATCAGTATTCACTCTTAACGGAGGATCAGTAGTTTGGCGAAGCATCAAACAAGGATGTATAATGGACTCCACGATGGAGGTTGAGTACGTTTCAGCTTGTGAAGCAGCAAAAGAAGTTGTTTGGCTTAGGAAGTTCTTGATCGATTTGGAAGTCGTTCCAAATATGAACTTGCCCATCATACTTTATTGTGATAACAGTGGTGATGTGACAAATTCTAAAGAACCTCGAAGCCACAAGAGAGGCAAGCACATAGAAAGGAAGTACCACCTAATACGGGAGGTAGTGCAACGAGGGGATGTGATCGTCACAAAGATCGCTTCGGAGCATAACATTTCTTATCCTTTTACGAAGGCTCTCTTGATTAAAGTGTTTGAGGGTCATCTAGAGAGTCTAGGTCTACGAGCATTGTACGATTAGTCTAGGATAAGTAGGAGAAGTGTAATGGGTATAGTGTATGCCATAGTTTATTGTATTTTCCCTTTGCTTTATGATTATGTACATCCCGCTCGAGTTTAGTTCAAGTGGGAGTTTGTTGGTTGTGTTGCCCTAAACTCGTAGTTTGTATTTATGTAAAAACAAATTTATATTCAATAACGTTATATTTAATCAATTTGTTGTTGAATTTATAACATCGCAATTATATAATCCAATAAACTAAATATCCAAGGTTATTGTTATGTAACTGGGATAGTATATATACTGGGTATATATTTGATATATCCTCGATATACAAGAGGATAATATCCCGTGAATAACCTGAAGGGTCTATAGTATATGGATAAGGTTGGGTACCTTATCTTGGCAACACTATGGATACGACCCACTTTGTAAATGTTATAGACAACCTGATCCAGGTTGTTCATGTGGAGACATACAATTGGGGGTATTCCTATACAATGAGTTTGTATAATACCAAACCACGAAATAGCCAATCTTTAGATGTAACGTCATTGACTAACAGATTGCTATTTCATAGGATGACCAAGCAACTCATTCTCAATCCTGAGTGGGTTATGGACTCCTGCCTATGATGGCTCGTTCTTTGATCTGTATGCGTGAGTGTGGCTCAAGTCGTCGACTCAACATTCCCACCATTTTGGGATGAGACCGAGTGGGGAGCTGGGAACATAAGTACACAAGATGGAATTCATTCCTCCCCGACTTTAGGGGAGTAGATGAGTGTTCCCTTTAGTGCTGATTCCGGGACTTGAAAATGGGGCCCCGCCCCACCCTCTCACTGGCCCGAGAGGGACTCCAGTTATTGGTCAAACCATAACCGGATTGTTCATTAGAGGACCAGCCGTACTTAAGGTACAAGATGTAACACAGAGGTAAAACGGTAATTTGATCATCTGTGGTTACGAACACTTGTGAAGAATTGACTTGTCGTTACTGGTTGATATCCGTGGACACAGAAATATTCTATAATGAGAAGAGTTCATCTGCGGGTTTTTAGTGGAGTAACCCGTAGTTAAGGTATGTTGATTAAGGTGGTTAATGAGTTTAACTAATTAATCTCGTAACGTTGGAGCTTCTGATCTATAGGTCCATAAGGTCCCCTTGCTAGCTCGTAAAGGGTAATTAAGAACATTAAATCTTAGAAGGAATTTGAATTGTTCAAATTTAAAGGAATTTGAGTTAATTGTGTGTGACACAATTTAGTATAATGTATGATGATACATTATAAAATTATATATTATATATTATGAGAGAATAATATGAATTAGATCCATATTAAAACTATAGGTTTAAAATTTAATGTGAATCGGATTCATATTAAATACTATAGGTTATGAGGGATATGTATATTTGAATATAGTTCAAATATCAATTAATTTAATTAAATGAGATTTAATTAAAATACGTTTATTTATTAATTAATTAAATAAGATTTAATTAATTATTAATTAAATTAAAATAGTTTTAGTTTAATTATTTATTTAATTAAATATAATCTATTAAATTAAAATAGTTTTAATTTAATTAAATAAAATGTTAATTATATTGGGAGTTCCCTGTGGTTTTTTTTTTTTTTTTGGTTCTTCAGAACCAATCTCTCTCTCACCAATCTCAAGCATTTTTCTTCTCTGTACGTTTTCTTTCCAAAGGAGGATCCCACAGTCTGGTTCTTAGTCCTTGAGTCATAGCAAGGTACGTGGTGGTAGTGTCCAACCTTTAGGTTACTGCATTCGAGAGTATTTGTTCGTGCTGTCACAAAATTCGTTTTCGGGGGAAAACCATTTGCTAACAGTCTTCAAATATGAGTTTTCTTCCTCTAAAGGCGCTTAACCTCTACTTTAAAATAGAAACCGTTATGTTTTTTAAAAACCGATATCGTATCGTTTTTAAATCGAGTTAAATAACAAGCGATCAACCGCTTCCGCTTGGGATTCGATCCTTTCACCAACATCATCTTTGCTACAATAAATCATTCAAAATCAGAGGTGTTTCATATTATTCAACACCAGACAACACAAATTAAGCTCTCATTTGAATGATCATATATTAGGCCTAGACACTTGTAATTAGAGCTAACTTGTTCATTTTCTTAACTACCCAAGACATTTTTCTCTTAAAAAAACTCTCTTATGGAGAGTTATCGGTTATCATTTAGATGAACCCTCTTCATTCAGCCCACCATCCCCTTTGAGATATTTAGTTGGATCAGATCAGAACTTACCCTACGTAAGAAAACGATTAAATAAATACAATTGTGATAAGCTTTGATTAAAGGCTATGCTTAGTTGATGGTTATTTGAGATGAAAAATATATGTTCATACATATAATTTAGGGAAAATGTGCATATTTTGTGATTAAGGACTTTGGAATCTAGTTATAGGTAAATGTTAGGGTTGACTTTTTACTGCAGAAACAGGTGTCGGTAGCCCTGTTTGACCACGTTTTTGACCCATTTCCCATTATTACTTGCCAAAAAGAACCACATATTCTTAAAGTAGAACATACATAGATTATTTCTACATAAAAGTCAAATTATGGTACTTTAGGAAAAATATGAGATAAATGCGGTCAAAGTTGGAAGAAAATAACATAATTCTGTTTTTTGCATAATTGCGCCTGACACATTTTTGGAGGGCAATTTGTCAAAACGCACGTTTTGATTAATGAAGGGCAAGGAGGACATTTCCCACATGTTCAAAACCGTAAGTCCAAGTCCAAGTGAGGTGGTTAGGTGAATCTCAACCCTTTTCCACCTAAAATGGGGGGGAGTTTCAACCAACCTATGGTGCTATAAAAGGAAGTCATCCATCCCTCAGCAAATCATCTCTTTCAAGCTTCATTTCATCTTCTTTTAGACGCTCTCTAGTTGTAGAACACGTTTTTAGGGTTTATGTTCATGTTCTAGTTGTTCATTTCTTTGTTTTTCACGCTTTTACCTTTTGTAGTGCTTTTAATTCGAGTTCTTACTTTCGTTCTCTGTTCATTCTATTCTTTTAAAGTTCTTTAGCGAGTTTCAACTCCCCTCACGCTCGAGAGAGAAGAGGGTCAAGCTAGAACTCCTCGTACAGCTTATTTATTCATTTAAATTCAATGAAAAATACTTTCTTTATGTTTTCGTGCATTTACTTTCATTTAATTATGTTATAAATTAGTTATCAACCTCCACACATTTGTCAAATGATTTGATTTTCAGTACGCTTGGGATTTTGGCCAGATTGCGCCTGGCACTTTTTTGGGTTGGTTTCTAAAAGTTCTCTTTACGTCTTTTTTCCATTTGGCCAGTGGGAACTTGATTTATACATCAAAGCTCAACCTTGGGAAAGGTGAGTTAGGTAAAATAATAGGAAACCAATATGGGATGTGACTTAGGAATAAGCGCATAAAACATAGTCCTAGGCATAGGCCCTCTGACCCATAATGCAAATGAGTTGGTAGATATTCTCTAGGATTGTAATCACACATAGGAATATGATTGTAGGTTAACCTAGCCTCTGCAGCAACCAAAAGCGGTAGTGAAAGAGTAGGACTCAAATCCCAAGAAAAGTCAGGAATTACGCCTGGTGCATTTTCCCAACATAGTGTGTTTTCCATGTTTTGCATCAAACTTAAGGTAGGAGAAAAGGAGGTTGAGTTTCATTAAATTGCTTGTTAGTTAAAACCCCAAATGACAATATTTCATCACATTTTTCTTCCTAAAGCACAATTGCATATTTGGACCATTTCACTGCATTACTTGATTTTGAAAAGCAACAAGATCCTGAGGATTCGACCTTGGATTATTTCCGAGTATTACTTATGACCGTGTGCGCTTGCACGAGTCTCTAATCTTTTTAAAGGTAGAGAAAATCCCAACAGTAAATGAAGGTTAATTTGTGTAAATATGCTTATTTTATCAGGAAAAGTGAAGATTTATGATCACAATGCATCAGATACATCGCAAAACCAGGATTTATAGCTTACTAGAGGAATGAGCCAACCAAGTTACTTTGAAAGTTCCAGCTTTACAATGCTTCAGCCACATTCGATGTCTAGATTGTCAAAACGGGAATAACAACTTTTTGACCAAGTAATTGGTCCAAGATTTGTTATTAGTTCCTAAAATCTCTACAACCTCATTTGATTCTAACCTCCCATGCATTTCTCAACATTTTGTTACCTCCATGGCCTATAAAAGGAGTTTCCAAGCATCACTTCAAATCATCTCATTTTCTTTCTATGTTTTAGTTTTTCCTTCCAATTGTTATCAACTATTGTTTTTTAATTTTTATTCTAGCATTTCAATTCTGTTCTTTTTTTATTTTATTTCAATTACATTTGTTCTAATTTTGCACTTTCCTTTCAATTCCAATGAAAATGCATCACTTTGTTATCTTCTCTTGTTTTGTTATTTATTTTACTTCCATGAGTAGCTAAATTATTTCTTCAACCTTCCTACGAATGGTTTAGTTCGTTTATTTAAAATTACATCTATCAGTAAGCACGGCGTATTATGCTCTCTTTTGCTTATCTTAATTGATTTAATTCATCCACCTGTTTAAATCACATTAGTTTGAAATTTAATTCTGAAAAGGTTAGAGTCAAACGGATCTCATCAAGGTAAAACGGGAAGTTACTTAGAAATAAGAACTAAAACAAGATCCTAGACATAGGCTCTCTTACCCGTTAAACGTAAGTTGAAACTTGATTTATTTAGGATTCTAGAGTTGCATAGACATATGTAAATACAAACCAAAAGCGGTATGAAATAGGAGTTTAACTAGTTTGCATAAATTGAGTTTAATTACGGACACATTTGATAGGTATAATTCATCTTTTTAGAACTAAATCTTAGTAGGGGGGTTGCCTTTTTAATTTTTGTGTTTTTAAATCGTATTCTCAACATATTCACCAAATTTTTATCTCAAACCCGATTGCTCATTCAAGTAGTTTACAAATTCATTTTTTAAAAGAAAACTAGTCCCTATGGAGACGAACTTGGAATATTTCCAGATTATTACTTGTGACAGTATGCATTTGCACTTACCCTCGTGCTATTAAGCGGAAGTGCAACAAGTTTTTCAACAAATTAAATTAAAAAAATATTATTAAAAATGTACAATACTGGTTGGAAATTTTTTTCAGATACTTCTGAATGCTCTTTATAGTGGCCTCAATGCCACCCACTTGATTATTGAGTCTTTTCAATTGCTTCAAGCATTGTGCCCAGTTTCCCTTTTTAATATTCTTCTTCTTTATCTTATTCTTCTTCACTACTTTATCATTTCCATCATCTTCGGTCACTATACCATCCCATCAGTCACCAGCCATTGGAGAATGGACGGATGAATGATGTTCTATTGTCTCCATCATGATCTTCTTCCTTTTGTCCTTTTATTCTTTGGTCGGTGTTAGGTCATGTATTAGCTTTGGGCCAAGTTTATCATGTGCTAAAAAATTAAATATGGGCTAGCTGACAATGCAGATTTTTTTTTTTTGAAAACAGACACGTACCTAGGGTACCTACTTTATTGTGAAGGTAGAAAAACAACCAAATTTTTTAGATGAGTTTCTTCTCCTCATGGCAGCAAGCTGTAAAGTTGTCAGAGAGGGCCGTTGGTGAGAGAGTTAGCCGCCAGTGAGTCTATGAGTAGCATAAACTTCTTGGATATATTTCTCACTAATGGTATCCATCTTAATGAAAGTGGGTTGATTGTTTTAGTGAGATATATTGGGACTTTTCTACTGAATTTTTTGCTCTTTCTTGCTTGAAAATACTTCATGTATTTTGTTGCTCTTGGTGATATGAATAGAATGGATGGATCGTCATAGTGGATGTAGATCATGTTGATCGAACCACTATAAATCAGTGTGTCGTTTCTTCTCTTTACCTCATTTATTTGTTAAATTTATTGTTGAAACTTAGCCTGTCGATATTCTATATTTTTCTGATATTGTTGGTGCTGTTAACGTAAGTTGGAAATACCCAATAGTCGGTAAACCCTTTGCTGCAACACTTACTTGATCATAAACTGGTTTAAGATTGGCTCCTGCATCAATGATGGGTGTTGGAGGGGATATGACGCGAGCTTGCGGTGGATGCATGACACGATCCATGTGCTATTCTTCAACCTTCGTTGCCTCCAAACGTAATTTAATCTCTGTCTGCAAGAAACACAATGTTCAACTTTACATGAATAATAAATATTAAGTCAAGTATAAGAATACATTATATATCACTTACAAGGGTCAACTCGAAGATATTAGTGGCTAGCATATTAAAACTGCAAGAATAAGTGCATCAATGACATCGTTCAGCATAAGTGCGACACATGTAGTCAACGTCAAAATAGTCTCATACACCCATACCTACAATCATATCAAAGTAATATAAACATGTAGTTAAATAAATAATATTAAATAACTATAGATATATTTTTAAAAAACAACACTAACTTGAAAAGCATGTGGAAAATCGTATAGACGGTAAATCTCGACGCGTATAGGATCATTCTTCGACTTCTTTTGGTACGTCGCTAATATATCTCTTAGGACGTTCTGGAAGCTCCAAGAGTCCTATAAAAAATCATGGTACTCCAGTCGTAGTTGCAAAACGTCTCTCCGTCCTAAAAAAAATCCCTAAGAGACTAATATCCATAAATTTCTTCCTCTCCTTACCCATTATGACAAGCTTTGTAAAGTACCTACAATAATCTTCACTACATCCTCGTGATTATCGAACTTAAGGTTCTTAAATATTTTTTCCCAACTCCTTACTCTTAATATGGACATCATCATTAAAATACTGTACTCTAAGTCTCTGGCTAAAGATATCATCATCTAAATTATCGTTCAATGCTTGGGCCCAGTAACTAGGTCAAACTCCTTCTTGCTAAAGGACACCTTATTTCCTAACAAGTCCAAACTAATGGCATTAGGTTTAGGCTCTTCAACCCCCCTCAACAATAGGCAATGGATCAATGGACTGTTAAATACGATGTACACATCCATGATGGGACCACAACATGTTTTCTTAAACATGTCTAATTGGGTTGAGATCCTGTTTTTTATAAATGGGCAAAGGTTCGTTAACTAGGCAAAAAACCAATTTGCATGGTTGATTTAAGTCTCATTTTCACAGTTCCGTAAACAACAAACATTGAGATTCAAGTATAGAGTTAATAAAGATTTTCCATAACTGAAAATATGAGAAAAACTTTATTCTGCCTTCATCCCAGTCTCGATCTCGATTAGGATCGGGGTTGGGATGAAAGGCAGAATAAGAGGCCTGGATCATCTCGATGCAATTGATCTTGGGCCTCTACAAATAATCACATATTTGGATCGGGGCTGGGATGAAAGGCAGAGTTGGAGAACTGGATCATCTTGGTGCAATTGATCTTGGGCCTCTACAAATAATATCCATATCATCTTTTCCTTCAATCCCATATCAAAACCAATGGAAACCAACTTGGATCAAATCTGAGATTGAACCTAACTTTTCCAAAGAAAAAATGACGATTTACACAATCAAACTACAAAAAACACCAAAATAGACTCAATAGAGTCAAATGGCTGCTTCAAATAACACCGAAAATTAAAACTCTAACTAACAAATAAAAAATATTGAGGGGATTTGGAGTGCACTAACCTTATTGTGATCAGATTGGGAGGCTTCAAGATTGTGATTCAATATGACATGAGATTGTAAACGGTCCGAGATCACGATTTTTAAGGAGGAGACAATGGTGAGTCTGAGATTTGGAGGATTGAAGAGGGATAGAAGAAGTGGGAGTCTAAGACTTGGAAAGTGATAGAAGAAGTGGGAGTTTGAGACTCGCGTGTGAAGGTCTGAGATAGGGGAATTTGACCGATTTGACCTAAAAATGTTTTAGGTTTGCTCAAATGACCCAAATTCAGATTTTTCACTTATATGACCCAATTCCTCTTTTGCTTACAAATCAAGGTCCGTGAAATGACGAAACTGCCCCTGCTTTATATAAAAAACCTACAATGTATAGCTCCAAAAAAAATCGACGGAGATCGCATAGAACTCGACGGAGTTTTCAATATATTTCACCAACCTAGATTTTATTAGTCACCAACCTCTTGTACGATCATTAATGCAATTAGTTTCATTCGAAATGGATTAGTTATTTTTTGTACTTCTCTTCATCCGCAGAGAACAATTACTTTCAGTGTTTGAAACGTGCTTTCGTGCAAGATCCATTGTTTTTTTTTAACCTCGGAAAGATCCATTGTTTGAAACGTGCCTTTCGTCATCTTCAAACGATCAGGTTAGTTTTTTTGATTTCAGAGTATAAGTTATATTTTCTAAGTGTGAAGGCATCATTTTCCCTTCTTTTTAAGTTTAAAAACATTGTTTGCTGGTTTTTGATCCGTTAAGAGTAAGAGAACGAGTTGTATTTATAATGTAGTTTGGTTAATCTCGGGTGAGTTGCATAAGAAACTCGATGGAGTTGTGTGAATCTCGAGGGAGTTGCGTAGAAACCCAGCAGAGTTTTGTAAATTGGTGGAATCCCGATGGAGTTGCGAAGAAACCCAGCCGAGTTTTGTAAATTGGTTATAACATATAGGACCAGAAACAATTAAGCAGATGATAGAAATATAATAATCTGGAAAATTTCCCCACGAATCTCGAGGGAGTTTATGCTCGAGTTTTAACAAGGTTTTAACAAATTTTCAAAATTTTCTCTCAAAATCCTGAGGGAGTTCGCGACCAGGATTTGACCAAGTGACTGAGCTTAAACTTGAAGACTCTCCAGAGTTTTAACCAAAAATGAACATTTTCCAATTTTTCTCTCAAAATCCCGAGGGAGTTCGCGACCAGGATTTAACCAATTGAGTGAGCTTACACGAAGGAACTCCCTATAGTCTTAACGAAAAAGGAACAATTTTTCAAATTTTATCACAAAATCCCGAGGGAGTTCGCGACCAAGATTTAACCAAGTCAGCGCTTAAACTTGAAGGAACTCCTCAGAGTTTTTGAGTTTAAACTGAAAATTTTTTCAATTTCTCTCTTTGAATCCCAAGGGAGTTCGTAACGGGGAAAATTTCTAGTGAGCTTCATACTTTAGAAAACACTCTTGAGTTCGAAGCCTTTGAAAAAAATCTGGCGTAAAAACTTCGTTGAGATGGATAGATAAAATTGGGGCTTTTTTCACCTTCAACCCTAATTTGAAAAACCCATATGAAATCGCCCTAATTAAACCCTAATTTGAACTCCCCTACATTAGATCATAGTTTGAAACTTCTAAATAGAACCCTAATCTGAAATCCGCCTACCTATGTTCTAAATGAAACCTAATTTCAAATCCCCTAGTTC
Source organism: Momordica charantia (assembly GCF_001995035.1). The sequence continues at coordinate 187,569 of NW_019104610.1, forward strand.
GGAGTTTGCGAACATACTTTTCTCGAAAAAATTTGAAGAACTCGGTAGGGATTCATCAAAACTCCACTGGGATGAAACGAAAACCCAGATTCCTTCCCAGTTCAGAAAACCCATACACTTCTTTTATTTTTTCCACATTTAACAGAAAATATTTAGACACAGGACCTCAA
>NW_019104610.1:187863-208214 GCF_001995035.1 Momordica charantia
AAGAAGAAAGAAGAAGGGAAGAAGAAAGGGGAAATCGAAGACCAACGGTTAGTAAAATTATGGGGAATTTTGTAAAAACTCCGTCGAGTTTTGTGCGATCTCGGTCGGGTTTTTTAAGAATAGATGTGTCCATTTTTTTCATATACAACAGGGGCAATTTCGTCAAGCCACCTTCTCTGACGTGTCAGAAAAAGAGAAATTGGGTCATATAAGTGAAAAGTCTGAATTTAGGTCATTTAAGCAAACCTAAAACATTTTTAGGTCAAATCGGTCAAATTCCCCTGAGATAGAGTTCGAGATTGTGGTTTTAAAATGGGGTAATTTTTGTATTTTTACAAATGCAAAAAGTGAAAAGGGATAAAAAACAGGCTGAAGGGTCACAAGTAAAATTTTAAAAATGAGTCAAAAGTCTAAATGAAAAACCATTTGGGGTAAAAAATGCCAATTACTCGAGAAAGGCTGAGGAAGAAATGAAAGGAGATGCACGTAAGCCAAATAAATCGAAAAACATTGTCAATTCATTAAATCTAGTCGACAAATTAACCATCATATCATATAACATATTTCTATTAGTCAACTACATTAAATTTTAGAGATCAAATAAATACCTAACTCAAATCTCAATTATCAAAAATATATTTTACTATATAAAATATGTCAGGTCAATTTTTTAAATAAAATAAAGTATTTCCTAAACTTTAGAAACAAACGTGTCAAATTTTAAAATCTAAGCACTCAATAAAAAATAGAATTTTCGGCCAAACTTCTATTTATAATATTTTATTAGGTTTTTTTTAAATAATACTCTTTTTAAACATTTTTAAAATAATGATGGTTTGAAACATATTAATCAACTTATTTTTTAACTTGATTTTATAATTTAGTTATCTTTTAACTTATTTTTAGATTAGTCCTTGGTTCAGCGGAGGGAGTACCCTCCTTCATTTTTTATTTTTTTATTTTCTTCTTCTTATTATTGAAAAGTATAATCATTATATTTTATATATTATTATTTATTATAAATATTTATATATAATTGAAAAATTATAATCATTCTATTTTATATATTATATATATAATTTATCAAAAATATTATCAATATAATATTATTAATAAGAATAATATTTTGTATATTATTATTTATTATATATATTTTGTATATAGTTTATTTAAAATATTATATATATAATATTATATAGTTATTATAGTTTTCAATAATAATAATAATAATAATAATAATAATAAGGTAAAAATTGATTTTAACATAAAAAAAAAAGAAGATGCAAATATTAAGTTTTGAACTTAGGAAGGCAAAGATTATAGAGCGGTATATCACTTAGCCAAAAACTAATCTTATAAATTATATGGTATTGGTTAATATATAATATAATTAATATTTTATTTTATTTTTTCAAAAAAATAAATGTCGTATCTTGAAGAGACGATCATAAATGTATGTTCAGATGGTCGTTTCTTCAAGAGATAATCATTCTTTTATTTAAAAGAAAAAAATCAACATCATCCCTTGAAGATAAGACCAGATCCTCACAATAGTATGGTCCTCCCTTAAGACGACCAAGTAGCGAAGGTAATTCCAAAGCATTAGTTTTTGAGATGGTTTCAAAGTTACAATTTAAAGCATTATTTTTTGAGATTGTTTCAAAGTTACAATTTTGTTATTATGTTTCAATTGAGCATTTATTTTTGAAAAGTAAGTAAAATAAAAGTATTATTTAAAAAAATAAAACTTTATTTTGTAATAAGAAAAACATTTTCCATTTTTTCGAAGAAGAAATATATTTTTCCATTTAAAAAGAATGTTTTACAAAATGCATTTGTTTTTAATTTAATTTTGAAAAACAGAATTGGTAAACATTAGGGCAAAAAATTAGGGCAAACTTCAGATTTCTCCATCCTCTGGTTTTTTCGTTGTTGCATTTCTCAATCCGTCGTCGACTCCGGCCGCCTCCCTTCTGTCGTCACCTCCGGCTGCCAACCGTGCGTCGTCTTCTCCGATATCTGTAATCGGTGTTCGTCGTCTACTACTTCGTAGCACCGGCGACATCTCCTCCTCGCTATCGCCGGCGTCTGCTTATGCGGTAAGTCTTCGTCTCGATGCAGAAACATATTTATGAAGATTGAGGAAATGTGGTTCAATAACTTCATCTTCTCTCTTCCGTGTCGTGTTGATTTTCGGTTAGTTCGTTTTTTATGCTTTTGTTCCGGCGAAGATTGAAGTGTCATGAATTGTTGTATACGTTTTAGTTGCCAGGACTGGAAAGAAGTCTATTAGACTGCTCTGGATTTGTTTAAGTGTGTGCGACTTTGGTTTCTTCTGGTTTTGAAGTTAATTAATTGAAGCATGGGTATTATCTTAGTGTCATAGGTTACTGGATTGGTATCGAAAATAGTTTGAAATTGTTCTTGCAGGAAAAATGAAATTGATATGGAAGTTGATTTTTTATTAATCACCGTTTCCCATTGTTTTCCTATTTTCTGAAAATTGTAATTATCTAAAGCATCTTTTGTTTCTCTTTTGCACTCATCGCTTCTCTAGTTTATTGTTTCCAAACCTTAAGAAATTGATATAATTATTTAGACAATGCTGTCAAAGATGAGTGACAGCATGTTAGGATGGCTTTTAGTGGGGTAGGATGAGGTAGGTTCTTCAGAGAGAGGGGTATTGAAATGCGCTACACTCCAAACCTCGAATGGAGTATGCATATTTTAGGATGAATTTAATTAGTTTAGAATCACATTTCATTTGAAGCTCATTAACAATGTGGTGAGTTTCTTTCCTTGCTATCACATTTTTTTGAAACTGTAACTATTTCAGTTTGTAGTGGGAAATATTAGGCTAACTCCTTTAATGGATATCTTATATTTAATGTTGGCTAGGCTGCTCTTTTGAAAAAAAATTAGAAGATAATATTGTCAGTTGTATTAGAGCAAAAGTGGCATATTGTTGAGGGATTGAAGGTAAGGGTCTAAAACCGATCCATTTACACCCCTAATGTGATGCCTACGTATATAATTAATTTAAAATCCTAATTTGAAGTATTTCCCTGTTGCAGAAACAATGGGTTTACGACTATTTGATGGCAGTGATACCGACAATGATGACTCAAAGATAGAAATTAATCGGGATTATGCAAAAAAGTTCGAGCATAATAAGAAGCGAGAGGATCTTCAGCGCTTAGAGGAGCTAAAGAAGAAGGGTCTAGTTGAAGACTCGGAATCTGACAGCTCAGAATCTGAATTATCTTCATCGGATGAAGAAGACAACAAAAAATTTATGAAGAAGGACATGGAGTTCTTTAATGCATTAATCAAGATCAAGAAGCAGGATCCAACTCTTAAACAGAAAGATGTCAAGCTTTTTGATTCGGATGACAGCCATGGCGAGGAAAGTGATAAAGATGGTTCAATGGAGAAGAAGAAAAGGAGTATGTATTTGAAAGATGTGGTAGCAAAACATTTGATGGAAGAGGGCCCTGAATTCAATAATGAGGAAACTAAAAATGTGAAGGTTTACGACAAGGAGCAAGAGGAGATACGTAAGGCATTCTTCGAGGCAGCAGAAGTGCAAGGTGAAGATGACGAGGAAGGACTTTTGAAAGTGAAGGAGAGAGGTGTGGTGGAAGAGGAGAAGGATGTTGAATTTGAGAGGAAGTTGGATGAGTATTTTGGGGATGGGGATGACGAATTGGACGATAATTCAAAGTTTTTGAAGGAGTATTTTAAGAATAAATTGTGGCTTGGTGAAGATCGAAAGGTTGGGGAGGAGGAGATGGCCATGTTGTCAGACGATGAGGAGGAGATTGAAAAACAAGAGGAATATGAATACAGGTTTCAGGAAAATGCAGGAGATAGGATTTTGGGGCATAGTAGGACTATTGAGGGGACAGTGAGGAAAAAGAAGAGTTCGAGGAAGGAGCAAAGGAAGAGTAAGGAAGAGAGGATGGAGATTGCAAGAATAGAGAGGGAGGAGGAGTTGAAGCATCTAAAAAATTTGAAAAAGGAGGAGGTGAAGGAGAAGCTTAGGAAGATTAGCGTGACAGCAGGAATTGGGGAGGACGAGATTTGCTTACTGGATATCAAAAATTTAGATGAGGATTTTGATCCAGAGGACTATGACAAGATGATGAAGGTGGCTTTCGGAGAAGAATATTATGAGAAAGAGGACGTTGATCCCGAGTTTGGAAGTGATATGGATGATGAAGGTGACGGTGAGATTGAGAAACCCGATTTCGATAAAGAGGATGAGTTGCTTGGATTACCAAAAGAGTGGGCCTCATCTGGGTCAGGTGATGGCTTCTTAGCAGCTAGGGAAAGGAGTTTAAAGCATAAAATAGATAATGATCTAACTCAGGAGGATAATGAAAAAGAAGTTGAAGAACATGTCAGTGAGGAAGAAAAAGGTAAGAGAAAGAGGAAGCGTAAATTATCTCTATACCAGAAAGCTAAAGAAGCCATGATGGAGGAATATTATAAGTTGGATTACGAGGATACAATAGGAGACCTGAAGACGAGGTTCAAGTACGCCAAAATACCACGTAATCGTTACGGATTGAGTACTGCTGAAATCATGGCAATGGATGACAAGGAGTTGAATCAGTTTGTTTCTTTGAAAAAATTGGCTCCTTACAAGGAAGAATGGAAGATACCAAATAGTACCAGACAGCGCTTGAAAATGAGGACCAAGGAGCTCCTTAACGGCGGGCCATCTGGTGACCGGAAAGGCAGCATGAAGAGAAGGAAGAACAGCTCCGATACACACACTTCGGATGACAATGAGAATGAGAAAACACAAATTGAGGATTCAAGTGGTGATAAGGGCAATTTATCTAGAAAAGCCAGGAGAAAACTACGACGAGCGGAATTTAAACTGTCACACTCTAGACTCCTGGCCTATGGCAAGATAACCTCAAAATCCAAGAAGAAAACAAAACACTGATCATTGGAAATCAATTCATGGGTCGTTAGCAGGTGATTCTTCTTTGTCAGTCTTTGATGAGCTAGCTTCTGTGCTTTCATTTCTTTTTTCTTTCTTCCTCATTGTGGTCTTGTCCCAACATTTTGTAATGGTGTATCTTAATGATGAATATCAAAAGAAAATATAGGAAACAGAGTAATACTGGTTGATTCTATGTTTGACCTTCAGATTTTGGCCTAATGTTCTGCCTTTTTTCCCATTCATTCTGTGTTGGACTGAATATGAATAGGGAAATGTTAGGGATATTATTAGGATATTAGAGAGGCGTAATTGTCAATAATTGGAGTCCGTTAGTGAAATGTGTTATAAGTGGAATTTTGGAGTGATTTTGCCTAGCGGTGTAAATTTGTGGGTTAGGGTTGGTTTTTTGGACAAACCTGTTCGGTTCAGAGTCGGTGTTTTTTTTTTCCAATTTTTTCATTTTCTTTTTTCCCTCACTCTTTTCCTTCAAAGTGAAACTAGCTGTGAGATTTATGAGATTCTTCCTTATTGAAATTGAAATTGAACCAAGATCTTTCCTTATTTGAAAATTGAAATTGAACTCAGATCATTCTTTATCTGGAAACTGAAATTGAACCCAAATGATTCCTTATTTGAAAATTGAAATTGAACCTAGATCATTCCTATTTGAAACTGAAGCTAGATCTTTCCTATTTGAAAATGAAATTGAATCCAAATCTTTTTTGAGAGAGAGAGCACCCAGATTGATCTTTTCTGAGAAAGAGAGCAAACCCAGATCGATTTTTGTACAGGGAGAACCAAATCTTTTCTGAGAGGACAGAGCAAATTCAGATCCATCTTTTGTGTGCGAGAGGAATTGATCTTTTGAGAGAGAGAGATGGGTTCCGTCGGCTTGGGGTCGCAGCTGCACGATTATCATCGGTGTAGCCTGGGATCGTTGGTGCTGGGTTCCATTCCATCAGCATGGGGTTGCAGCCTCTCGTTCCTTCGCATGCTACTTGGGGTCGTCATCTCGTCGAGAGAGAGGACTTCGGTTGAAACTAAAAGAAAGCAAAGGGCAAATCCACACAAAGCAAAGAGCAAATCCACACAAGTTCAGCTGTAGCATGGGCAAGAGCTCGATACTCAGACTCAGTACTTGATCGAGCAACAATTTGTTGCTTTTTAGAGGATCACGAGATAAGTGAATTTCCAGACAACCCAAGTTGAGGTGATGGTGTAATATGTAAATTATAGAACATTGTACCTTTAAGATAGCAAAGAACCTTCTTGAGTGCTTGCCAAGACATTGGTTGTTTAGGCCAAAACCGACCCGAACCGACTAACATTAAAACCAAACTGAAGGGACACGAACCGATTCGGTTGGGTTCTTTGCACCCCTAATTTTTGTCCAATGTTCTTTAACACTTTTTTCTAAGTGTTTCCTAATGCATCATATTTTTATATCACATGGCTAAGGGCATACTTTGTTGGGAACTTTGACCTGTGTTGGTGCCTCCCTTTGATTACTATCAATGGACTTCGCTTATAAAAAATCGAGCTTTCATTTAGATAAATGAAAGAATGTAATAGACAAAAAGAACACAAAACATTTTGTCCCAATATGTTAAAGGGTGGGACTTGTGCAATGCTACTTATTTGCAATTAATTTCCTTCGAGAAAGAATGAATTTTTTCATTCTTTAGAATTAAGAAAGATCGGCTTCTTGACTACTTTGTTAATTTTTCATTAATAATACGACAAATTATGTTTATATATGATTTATTTTAATACAACTAATGCGGGAGTGGAGAAAGATGATGTAGTTTAACCAATTGAAGTATGAGTGAATGTCTAATATAATTTTAAACTTTATAAGCTCCACCATCCATAATTATTCTCAAACTTTCAAAAACTCTTACATAGCACTAATTCTTCATAGAGTAAGTTTACAATGACTTTTTATTCTTAGTCTCCATTTTGAACTTAGCTATTTAGTGTGCAACCTCGTTCCCTTCGCACCAAATATGGCTTGAAGATTACTCTTGAGAAGTATTTGAAATTTTTATAAAAGACTGTTTAGCTTCATTTTATAACTCAGCCTGTTTCTTTCCTAAATGGAGAAAAAAAAAAAGAAGAAGAAAAAAGAAACTTTCAAGTAAAAATTACCCGACCTAAAAGCACTTTAGAATTTTTAAACTTATCTTCGATGGTGTAAGCAAAAGCTATGAAAATTTTGATAAGTACTTAACTAAAACTACTTTGCACCGTTACAAAAGTTAGTTAACACAAACTTTTCCTTGAATAAATAGTGGGGTTTCCTAAATTTATTTTTAGGTAACAATTATTAGAGTTGAGATGGAATTATTAATCTTTAAGATGATAGTAGATGTAAGCTATGCTGTGAGTGGTAGAGAACCAAAAATTTTGGGAATAAAATTGTAGTAGAGAGCAGGTAAGTGATAGGTCAGCATTTCCATATGTTCATGAATTCGACATGATGGGTGAATTGACATTTACATGTATTGCAAAAGAATCGATAAAATATAAAAAAAATATCAACATAATACCACTGATATGAACATAATGTCATTAATATTATTTTTTTTTAAGTTATTCAAGGTTTAAATTGTAAAGAATTTAGAGAGAATGAGTTCAAATCATGGTGGTCATCTAGCTAACCAAATGTAGTAGGGCAAGCATTGTCCCATGAGATTAGTCGGTTCACGCAAGTTGGTCTAGAAGACACTCATGGATGTAAAAAAGTATATATTTAATGTTTAAATACTATTTATTGTCCATCGAATTTTAACTTTTGTTCATTTAAAGTCCTTGTACTTTCCGTTTTGGTCAATGTACTCTTGATCATTTTCTCTTCATTTTCATTTTTATTCCATTTATGTTGATCACAATGTTAGCACGGCATTTCATTTACAAAATTTCTTATAATATAGCCATAAAGTTGTACTAAAGAGTTTTCATTGTGTATGAAATTTATGCTACAATTTTGTAAATAAGGATCAAAATGATCACCTTTTAAAAATATAGAGACCAAAACAAACATTTTGCAAGTATAAAGACTAAAATGAACAAAAGTTGAAAGTAGAAAGAATAAAATACATATTTTGAAATTACATTATCCAAATGAACCAAAACTAAAGTATAAGGCTCAAAGCTCATTGAAGATAATTGGGCCTATGACCCAAAAAGAACTCAAGTCGAAAGGTTGAGTTCAAAACTACCCAAGTCTAGACCCGCTAAAGTTCACGAAACTCTATACACAAAGAAACCACTAATCATTCAAGGGGATCTAGAAGTCGGAGAATTCATAAAACTTTGAAGATGAAGCGTACGAAACTTCGACAAGATCAGAGTGTCACTCTAAAGAGATCAACTAACCTAAAGAATCTATCCAAATGGATCGAAAAACTTGATTAACCAATCCAAAGAAATAGACCAAACTCGAAATACCGATCCAAAGAGATCAACAAGCTAAAAGATCGTTCCAAAGAAATCAATAGAAAACCAAGAGATTGATCCAAAAAAATTATGGAGAAGGAAAAGCTGAAGATATTGAACAGATTAGAAGTCGAAGGCTCTAATCTCTTGATTGAGAAGGAAAATTGTAAAATTTTACCCTACAATTATTGCAAAAATCAAGTTCAACGGTAGGAATAAAAAATTTTCAATTATTATAATGATGATTACCAACAACAATATTAATACTAATAATACTAATAATAATAAATCAAATTAAAAATTAATTAGAAAGTATCCCCTGAGCCTATTATATTTTTGCTTGTTTAATTTATATATTATTTTACCGATATGTTTTAATTTTATTAGTAATAGTTATTTTAAAATAATAATTAAATTCTATATTAAAAAAGTAAAATTTATAATTAACAAATTACAATTATAGAAAGAAAAAAAGAAGCAAAGATCACAAAGATCAAAAGACCAAACAAATAAATTATTAACACTTTATTAAGTGCCTAATTATGAAAAAACAAAATTTACATCTTATTTCAAATTTCTATTGACATGTTTATTGGTACGTCCTTTTTTTTTTTCCTTTTAAACAATATGTTTGATAACGCTATTGTCCGTTCATTTTCAAATTTATTAAGAAACCCAAGTATTTGACAATTATTTATGTTTTCCATTTCTCATTTTTATTTAGAAATCTCAAAATTGTATAGAAATTTCTGAAACAAACTAAACAAGTTTCTTGTTTCTTGTTTGTATTTCCAATTTGTTCCAAAATATATAATTTCAAAAATTTGAAAGTTATTAATAATAATAATTTTATTATTTTTATTATTTAAGTTGAGGATTAGGAAAAATTGATTAAAATAACTTTAAAAGGTTTCACTTTGCTCAAACAGCTAAACTTTCAAAAATTCGTTTTCTAACATAAATCAATATCTATTTAATTAAAAGAACTGCGAAATTAGGATGATACCTATTATCTCTTCTCTTATCTTCCATCCTCCATATATTTATTTTTCATTCTCAAACTTCTCTTCTCATCTGCTTGCAAACCGGAGACTAGAATATTTTTGAAGAATACTAGAATAAGGAGTTTGCTTAATCCAGGAGGGAGTCTTGGAGCTATGAGTCGACGAGAAGAAACTATTTCCTCTGTGCGGTATTTTTTTTTTTTTTATAGTGGAAATGCCATAAAGCGCGAACCAAGATCTGTGATACGAAAACAAAAATCAGAATGARGAAGAAAAAGATATCGTGATGTAAGTCTATTATTCATTGTATCATAGGTGTTGCTGCGTCTTGAGATCCTAATTGCCATATGGTTCTGCTGCATCACAAGGAGCAATTCTCTTTCCTACTTCCGTTTCTTTCATATAACATTGTTCCTTACTCCCATTTTGTAAAAATAATTGCAACGAGATCTTTCATTTTCGAACTATTATAATTATTATTATCTTATTCCAAAATGCCTAGGGCATATATATATAATTTCAAAAGTTTGAAAGTTAATAATAATAACAATAATATCAATTTAAAAATTAATTTTTTAAATAATCTCAAATTTATGTTTATAATTATATAATGTTGAACTTTATATATATAATGTTTATAATTATTCTCAAACTTTTAAAAAACACGCATTAATTATCCCTTCGTGAATTTATAATGACTTTTATTATAGTGGAGATAAAATTATTAATCTTGAAGAGGATAGAAAATGTAAGCTAGGCTCGGAGTGACAAAAAGTATATTTTTTTTAAATGAAATTGTAGTGGACAGCAGGATATTAAATTTCAACATGTCGATATTTCTATCAACATTTCTATATGTCTATCATTTCATAGAGAACTTGTGGCTCTATTTCATTTTATTTCATTCATATCTTAGTAGAAAGTGTAGACTGTCATTTGGCCCGTAGATTTCGTTCGAAGGGTGTTATGCATAAAAATTTGGATATTTGTAGATGAGGAAAATCTATTCTAGTTTTAAAAGATATGTCACTCTTAATGAATATGGATTATACCTAAGAAATGAATAGACATTTACATAGTATTGCAAAAGATTAGAAAAAATGTATAAAATATCAACATAATACCAAGAGGTGAATATGTTGGGATTAGTGGAGCCAAAACGACGTTAGAACGAGCTGGGGATGAGTCGGGATCAAGCCGAGACATGTCGGGAAAGAAGCGGGGATGAAAATAGGGAAGTGGAGCGCTGCTGGCCACAAGGACCAAGGAGGCAGCGCTGCAACACTGTCATGATGAGGGGTGCGGACGCTTTTGCATTCGTAGTGCCATGGTGACGTGGATAGCACAGTGGCACTGTTTCGAGTTTATAAACAACAGTTTTCGGGTTTTAGGGTTTTCAAGCCAAACAGGGGGTTTTAGCAATCGTTTTTAAGAGGGTTTTGGCAGCTAATTAGTGGCAGTGACTTGGGTATTGGTAGAGGCATTGAGGCTAATCAACATCAACATCATAGTGGTAATTGTATATTGATTCTTGTGAGTTTTCATTCCTGTTCGTAAGTGCTATTTGTGTTAAAATACTTAGAAACTAGGGGGTTTTTGTTGGGACCTCTAGGGGATATTTTGGGGATAATATTATTGTATTTCAATCCTAACATTATTAGTGAATTACCCATATCTGAGTGGAAGACTGGACGTAGCCCTTAGTGGTGAACCAGTATAATCTGTTGTATCATTTATCTTGTGCTTTATAGTTTTTCTTCCTATTTGCATATTGTGGTTGTGTTTTGATATTTTCTATGAAAGGGGAAATTATACAGGACCGTTAATTTTCCAACAAGTGGTACCAGAGTTGTAGGGTTTCAGCATCATGGGAGATAAATATCATGCACACCATTACTATGAAGGGGTTCCGAAGTTCACTGGAGAAAATTAGTTTTTTGGAAGATGCTGGTAAATGATCTTCTTACATGCATGGAGATACACAAGACTTTGTGAGAGAGACCAGAAAGGATGACTGACAATGATTGGAATGAGATGGATGACAGATCGTTGAAAACATCATAATGTCTTCGTTGATGGGTGTATGCAGTCTGGTGGCGAAAGAGACTACAACGAAGGAATTATTGCAGCCTTGCAAGATAGGTATGAGAAACCTTCTGCCAACACTAAAATACTTCTATGGACGAAGTGTTTCAATATCCACATGAAGGCGAGAACCTCGGTGAATTCCTACATTACTGAGCTTACCGACATCTTGAAAAAATTAGAAGGGATGTGTATCAAGATCGATGTGGAGGTAAAGACTATGAGGTTGTTGACATCTTTGTCTGACAGTTGGGAGAAGATGAAGACTGCAGTGTCGAATTTGCTAGAGGACAATAGCTTGAAATTTTAAGCTATTTGTGATGCCGCCTTATTCGAGGAAGTCTGGAGAAAATTAGAGAAAATGTCTGCATCTACTTCAAGGGCAGAAAACGAGGTTGAATCAGCTTTGGTAGCTCAGAACAAAGGGAAGGCAAAAATGAATTACAACGGGAGGCAGCAGCATAGGAATAACAAGGGTAGTGGGAGATCCAGTGGGGAATTGGAGTGTTATTACTACCACAAGAAGGGACACGTTAAACGCTTTTACAGGAAGTTTAAAGAAGATTTAGAGAAGGGGAACAATACTGTAAATGTTGTAACACGAGAAGAACGGATTAAAGAGTTTCTGGCTTGTATTTAGAAGAACGCATCTGTAGACCATTGGGTAGTGGACACTGCAACATCAGTGCATGTTGCTTCAGACGGACGTTGGTTCTCATCTCTTGCTGCAGGTGGTTATGGCTCAGTAAGGATGGGGAATGAGATCTCCAAGGTTAGAGGAATTAGAGATGTTTGTTTGAAGACAGGCGAATGAGCCGAATTTGTGCTACGAGGCGTCAGGTATATTCCTAGCTTTAGATTTAATTTGTAATCTGCAGGGAAGCTAGACGACGATGGCTACAACATGAGTTCGCTGGGGGTTGTTGGAAGCTCAAGAGGGAATCCAGGGTGGTGGCAACAGGCCACAAAAGATCTTCTGTTTATGTGTCGGAGTTTGAGGTTGCCAGGGGATCTGAAAGACAGAGGATACACAGGGCTGCAGATGGTTCAGGGCGAGACTTGAAAGAATCAGCAGCATTGACAACTAGGACAGATCAAAAGAGTCTGTCATCAGTTCAAGTACAACAATTGGGAAGTAGAGGAAATGGTAAGTGGAATAATTCAGTAAGGTGTCCAACAGGTTGTTGGTTTAATGCCCCATTTATCAGACGAAATAGCGAGCTAATGAAGTCGCATAGGCGAGAGAGTGCATCGAGGGAGAAGACTACAGTTGGTACTGAAGTCAAAGCCAATGTCTCTAGAAAGGCAACAGACTTGGGTGGGAGTGTCAAGTCATCAGGAGAATCTTCCTTCAGATGTCGTTGGGTTAGATCGAGAAAGGAAGCGACGGGACCACTTATATTGAGTGAGAGCATGTGGTTTTATCTCTAATGTACGGGAGACAAGATCACGAAGGATTGCTCAATCTCGAGACAATCACAAACTGAGCTTGGGTAGAGCTGAGCAGTGTGGATCAGTTCGTTGATAGAGTAGTCAAAACTGTGTCTTGACAGAAGGTGTCAAGATGATGAGACACTATTGATGCAGTGGGAGGCAGAAAATTATCACTTTGTCTCCAAGTGGGAGATTGTTGGGATTGGTGGAGCCAAAATGACGTCGGAAAGAGCTACGGATGAGTCAGGATTGAAGCGGGGATGAAAACAGGGAAGTAGAGCGTTGCAAGCCACAAAGGCCGGGAGGCAATGTCGTGGCGCCGTTGCACAGTGTCACAATTGCACTTTTCAAATGGCTCACAAAGCGATTGTACGGCACTTACTCTTGCCCACAAGCAAGTCAGCCAACGAGAATCGGATAGCCGACGGCACCATGTCTATATATCGCAACCTCCACCCCGTTCTCGAGAAAACTGTTTTAGAAAACGGGGTTAGAGAAAAAAGGTTTGGAAAACGTTTGAAGACATTTTGGAATGCTTGTTGTATGCTTGAATGTAAGAGAATAGATTAGCAGCAAGACAAGAATACAACTCAATGTAGGGAGGTGACTAGGTGTACCCCTTTAAGGTAGATTATAAAGCATTGTGCCTTTGAGACAGGCGTGAACATGCAAAGTGGCGAGGAGTCACTCGCCACCAAAAGTACAATGAAAAGTAAATAACATGCAAAAGTAAATACATGACATAAAAGTAGGAGGGAAGAGGCTATCATGGGCATACGGCCATGGGCGACATGCACTGGACAAGCATGACCATGACATCCTCCCCCACTTAAATGGTTGACGTCCCTGTCAACCGACGTTGCTCGAATTCTGCAATCTTGGTTGATGCTGATTTCAGATCTTCTGCACGCTCCCAACTGATCTCTTCATCTGGAAGCGCTGTCCATTTGATTTAGAATTCTTGTACGTCCCTTCTCGGTCGTCTGACTCGACGAGTTCTTTCAGCTAAGGTTTCTTCAACTTCTTTTTCCATCTTGTTGTTCAAGGTGACTGCTGGTCGGATCACTTCATTTCGTGGGGGATCAATGGTGTCCGGGTGATGGGATTTCAAGTTGCTCACATGAATCATTGGGTGGATTTTCATCCATGAGGGTAATTGGACCCTGTATGACGTCTTCTCGACCTTTTGAATGATGTTGACTGGCCCTCCATATTTCCGCACAAGGCGTTGATCTTTGTTACCCCAGAATCGGAGCTGTTCCGGGCGTAATTTAATAAGCACTTGATCTCCTGCTTGAAATTCCAACGGTCTGCGCTTCTTGTCGGCCCACTTCTTCATGTGCTTAGACGCCTTCTCAAGGTGTGCTCGGGCAACATCCGTGGATTGTTGCCATCCTTTGGTGAAGTTGTAAGCTTGAGGGCTCTTTCCTGCGTAAGGGTGGTCGATGATGTGAGGTAACATAAGTAAGCGCCCACATACTATTTCAAACGGAGCCTTCCCTATGGTTGTGCTCTTCTGGCAGTTGAAACAAAATTGGGCTACATCAAGCATCTGTATCCAATTTTGCTGTCGAGCATCAATGAAGTGGCGGAGGTATTCCTCCAACATACTATTGAAGCGTTCTATCTGACCGTCGTATGCGGATGGTAGCTTGAGGATATGTTCAAGTTGGAGCCAAGTAGACGGAAGAGTTCCGTCCAGAAGGTTCCAGTGAATCTTCCATCTCTATCACTTATGACGCTTTCGGGGACACCCCATAGTTTCACTATGTTCTCGAAGAATAACTGTGATGTCATCTCTGCGGAACACATCTTCAGAGTTGTGACAAAAGTTGCATATTTGGAGAATCTGTCGACAATAACAAGGATAGCTTCGGATTCTCCAACCTTGGGCAGGTGGGTGATGAAGTCCAGGGATACGCTCTCTCAAGGCCTTGATGGCACTGGGAATGGCTCCAGTAAGCTCGCAATTTTAATTCTCTTGACTTTGTCTTGTTGGCAGATGAGACACGTCTTGGTGTATTGCATAACGTCATCTCGCAGGTTCAGCCAGTAGTACCCTTTCTTCAGTAGGGCATATGTTCTCAGCCACCCAGCGTGGCCAGCCCACATGGTGTCATGGCATTCCCCCATCAGGAGTTTCCTCAGGTTTCCTGCTCGCGGAACATATAGACGATTGCCCTTGGTAAAAAGGAGGTCGTCTTCGACCCAAAACTGGCGGGTCTTCTCATCTTCTACTAGCTGAATGATTGTTTTCACTGTTGGATCATCTTTTAGGTGTGCCTTGATGGCTTCACGAACAGACCTTGTCAACTTGCTTGCTTTCAGATGAGCTAACATGCACAGGGCCGCATGTTCGCTCTTTCGACTAAGGACGTCTGCTGCTTGGTTTGATCGACCAGGCCGATGTTCGAATTGGAAGTCCAATTCGGCGAGGTACTCTTGCCATCGGGCTTGTTTCGAGGATAACTCGATTTCAACGAACTTAGAGCCTAAGAGATATTGTCTCAAGGCTCTTAGGCAGTGGACTACTGCCAACATCTCTTTTTCAGAGGCCGCATACCTCTTTTTCGCGTCGTTCAACTTTCGGTTTTTGTACGCCACTGGATGTCCATCTTGCAAGAGAACACCGCCTAGGGTGAAGTCTGAGGCATCAATTTCTACCTCGAACGGCTTGGTGACATCTGCGATACCAAGCATTGGTCCTTCCATCATGGCTTTCTTGAGTTGATCGAATGTCGCTTGACACTCCGGAGTCCAACTCCAAGTATTATTCTTCTTCAGAAGTTTAGTTAATGGTCCTACCTTCTTCGAGAATCCTTCGACAAATCTTCGATAATAGTTTGCTATCCCAAGAAAAGACCGCAATTCGGTGATGGAACTCGAAACTTTCCAATCTTGGATAGCCTTGACTTTTCCATCTTCCATGCCAATTCGGCCACACTCGATCACATGGCCCAGGAAGTTGATGCGTTTTTGCGCGAACGAACATTTCTCTCTCTTCAAATATAATTCATTTTGTCTTAACTTCTCAAAGACCAGTTGCAAGTGGGTCTGGTATTCCGCCATGGAAGAACTGTAGACTACTATGTCGTCGAGGTAGACTACCACAAATTTGTCGAGATACTCATGGAACACCTGATTCATCAAGGTGCAAAACGTCGCTGGGGCGTTGGTAAGGCCAAAGGGCATAACAAGGAATTCGAAAGCCCCATATCTCGTGACACAGGTCGTCTTGGGCTCGTCTCCCGCTGCAATGCGTACTTGATATTATCCAGACCTCAAGTCTAGCTTGGAAAAGTACTTGGCCCCGTGGAGGCGATCAAATAGATCAGTGATGATGGGCAATGGGTACTTATTGCATACCGTGAGCTTGTTCAAGGTGCGATAGTCGATATAAAGGCGGAGACTGTCATCCTTCTTCTTTTGGAAGAGGACTGGGGCCTCATAGGGAGCCTTTGCTGGACGGATGAATCCTGCATTCAACAATTCATCCAGTTGCTTCCTGAGCTCGGCTAATTTAGGAGGGGCCATGCGGTAAGCATTCTTAGCAGGCGGTTTCGCCTCTGGGACTAGCTCTATTTCATGGTTGATTCCCCTAGACAGCGGTAGGGACTTGGGCAGACTGCCGGGCATAACGTCTGCATAGTCAGCTAGGACTTGTTGGATCTCACTGGGAATTACTTCTTTACTACTCTCTTCTTCAATCACTGGGATGGCCATAAATGTTGGTTCGTCATGAGCAAGGCCCCTTTTTAGCTACAGAACTGATATCATCTTAACCCCACTTGGTTGTTTTATACTCATCGGAACAACTGTGGGATCGGATCCAGTAACAACTAGACACTTCGCTAGGGGCATGGGGATGACTTTGTGCTCTAGAAGGAATTTCATTCCGAGCACGACGTCGAAGTCATCCATTCTAACAATTACAAAGTCCACTTTGCCGCTCCATGTCCCGATCTTCAGTTGGACCCTTTTTGCTATCCCTACGATGGGGAGAGCCGCGGAGTTAACTGCTTTCATCTTCCCTGGATCTTTATCCCATTGTAGATTCAGATGGCGAACCTCGGTTTCAGTCATGAAGTTGTGTGTGGCTCCAGAATCCACCATAGTACTCTTGGCAGCCTTATCGTGAACCAACATGTCAACATACATAAGCCCTCTCTCTAGCGGTTCTTTTGCTTCCCCCACTCTCTTCTGGAGAGCTGACAGGAATTTTAGTGCCCCCATGCGAGGGTTATTAGTGGGCTCTTCGGTCGGTACATCAATCTCAGCGGTTTCTGTCTCGACCTCAGGGCCATTGGCTATGATAGCTTGGAGTGCCTTCAGGGCGGCCAGGTGTGCGCAGTCGCTTACTCGATGAGCCCCTTTACACAGAAAGCAAACGAGGGGCCCTCGATTGAAGTTGTTTTGTTGGTTTGGCCCGCGCCAGTTGGTTCCACCCCTCCGATAGGGTCTGTGATCTGTTCCTCTATTCCTGTCTCCTCCCCCACTTTTGGGTGAGCTTGTTCTGGTGGTTTTGTTCCCACTACTCGATGAAGGTTGGTTCCTTCTGTAATCCTGATACTGTTCGTTACCCAGATCAAGCAGGCGTTCAGCCGCAACATAAGCAGAGCCGAGGGTTTCAACCCCTTGGTCGTACAACTTGGACTTGGCCTATGGTTTCAAGCGTTCCACGAAGTAGAAGACTTTGTCTTTCTCTGACATGTCTCGTATGTCCAACATCAGTCCAGCAATCTGTTTTACGTAGTCTCTGATATACCCAGTGTGTCGCAACTCTCGCAGTTTACATCTCGCTAGAATCTCAACATTTTTCGGAAAAAACTACACCCTAAGAGCTTTCTTCAACTCGTCCCATCTGTTTATAGTGCATCGTCCCTTTTGGATGTCCATATACTTGGACCTCCACAAAGCTTTGCATCTTCAGTTAGATGCATGGTTGCCAAAGTGATCTTGGCTTCTTCTGTCGTGGTACTTGTAGCTCGAAAGTACTGTTCGACGTCAAAGATGAAGTTCTTGAGGGTCGTGGCATCGCGAGCCCCGCCGAAGGGCTTAGGCTCCGGAATCTTCACCTTGTTAAATTGGACATTGCCCCCTGCTGGGCCTTGGTTTCCCACCGCTCTCATGGTGAGGTTCACCTTTGTGTTTATCTCGACAACTTCTGCCCGCACGACTTCTATAGCAGCTCGAAAGTCGTCAGAAAGATCACTGACCATTTGCATGATCACCTTCTGGGAGCTGTCTAACTCTTCGACACGCTCCTCTACATGAGCAACAGAGCTCGTCGAGCTGTGCCCCCACTC
Source organism: Momordica charantia (assembly GCF_001995035.1). Next base: position 206,088 of record NW_019104610.1, read on the forward strand.
GAAACTAGCCGTTTTCCCGGCTTTACTTTCTAGGGTCTCAACCCTATCCAACAACTCTTTCACTAGAAATGCATCAATTCGAGCATTTGCCGCATCGATTCCATCAGCCGTACTAGCCAACTATTCTAGCCGATTTTCTAGGAACCGAACATGATCAGGGACTTCTCTCAGGAACAATAGTTGTTCCTCAATTTCCACGAGTCGTTCGACATGTGTCTTGTTCAACTGTTTCGCTGCCGACATGATTACTGATCTCGATTCGAGGAGCCAACTAGCCTCTGATACCAACTGTCACAATCGCACTTTTCAAAGGGCTCACAAAGCGATTGAGCGGCACTTGCTCTTGCCCACGAGCAAGTCAGCCAATGAGAATCGGATAGCCGGCGGCAGCACAGCTATATATCGCAACCTCCACCCTCGTTCTCGAGAAAACGGTTTTGGAAAACGGGGTTAGAGAAAGAAGGTTTGGAAAACGTTTGAAGACATTTTGGAAAGCTTGTTGTATGCTTGAATGCAAGAGAATAGATTAGCGGTAAGACAAGAATACAACTCAATGTAGGGAGGAGACTAGGTGTACCCCCCTAAGGTAGATTATAAAGCATTTTGCATTTGACAGGCGTGAACATGCAAAGTGGCGATGAGTCACTCGCCACCAAAAGTACAATGGAAAGTAAATAACATACAAAAATAAATACATTACATAAAAGTAGGAGGGAAGAGGCTATCATGGGCATGCGGCCATGGGTGACATGCACTGGACGAACATGAGCATGACACACAGCGCCCCAGTGGGCGCGGACAACTTTGCGTCCGTAGCGCCATGGTCCTGTTTCGAGTTTATAATTAGCAGTTTTCGGGTTTTAGAGTTTTCAAGTCCAACGAGGAGTTTTTGCCGCCGTTTTTCAGAGGGTTTTGGCAGCTAATCAGTGGCAGCAGCTCGGGTATTGGTAGAGGCATTGGGGTTAATCAGGATCGACATTATCGAGGTAATTTTATATTGATTCTTGTGAGCTTTTATTACTATTCCTAAGTATTATTTGTGTTAAAATGCTTAGAAGTTATGGAGCTTTTGTTGGGACCTCTAGGGGATATTTTGAGGAGAGTATTATTGTATTCCAATCCTAACATTATTAGTGAATTACCCAAATCTGGGTGGAAGACTGGATATAGCTGTTAGTGGTGAACCAGTATAATCTGCTGTGTCATTTATCTTGTGCTTTACATTTTTTTTTCTATTTGCATATTGTGGTTGTGTTTGGATATTCTATATGGAATGAGAAATTATATAGGACCGTTAATTTCCCAACATAATAGACATTGACCACTCATATGGACATAATGTTAATATTAGAAAAGATTAGAAAAAATATGTAAAATATCAACATAATACCACTCATATGGACGTAATGTTAATATTACTAATTATTTGTTGATTTATTTATTTAAGGTTTAAATATTATTTTGGTTTTTATATTTTTGAATTTTGTTCAATTTGGTCCCTATACTTTTAAGTTTTGTTTATTTTATTCCTTGTCCTTTAAAAAAACGTTCGTTTTGATTCCTATACTTTCAAAAATTGATGATTTTGCTCCCTTCAATTTTATTTTATTTTATTTCTATTTATTTTGATCGCACAATTTTAGCACAACACTTTACTCACAAAATTTCTTATAATGCAGCCACAAAATTGTATTAAATAGTTTATATTTGTTTATAAAATTTATGCTAAATTTTTGTAAATAGGAACTAAAATGGCCATATTTTAAAAGTAGATAGACCAAAACAAAAATTTTGCAAGTATAATAACTAAAATGAACAAAAGTTGAAAATACAAGGAACCAACACTACAACAAATCTTGGTTTAATGTCGGACAAAAAAAAACACGGAGGAAATGATGTCGGACAAGAAAAACACGGAGGAAACCATGTCGGACAACGTAAAAAACGTGCCAATTTTGATATATATATATTTTTTAAGTATCTATGTCGGGCCTTGCCCGCCATTGTAAGTTTAGTTTTAATGGCGGGCCAGGCCCGACATGGATAATGTGTGATTTTAATTAATCCTAACTTCAAAATTTCACCCAAAATTTTACAATCGATGATTTTTTGCCTCTCACCTCCCTT
>NW_019104610.1:251370-329887 GCF_001995035.1 Momordica charantia
AAGTAAGGGAGGAGGGAAAACTAAAATTTGGGCCAAGTTAAGGAGGGGCATTGGAGGTCATTTGGCAAAGTAGGTGATGTCAGCAAATGATTAGAAAACTTGTGTTTTGAGAATGGCGATTAAAAAATTTAAAAGGTTCCTGCAGGAGGCTTATTTTGTCAATTTTCCCAAAATCCAAAAGATTGTTTCCAAGGTGGTAAGTTTTCATGTTTTCATCAAATAAAAAGTCAAAATAGGTTGGTTTATTTCGTCATATCTTGTTTTAGTCATTTTATAATTGCAAATTTTGATTCATTCATATTTAGACTACTTTTTCTTTCCTTATTTTCTTTTGTTTTTTGTTCCTTTTTCTTTATTCATTTATCTCCGTTGCTAATTTTATACTATTGTTTCTTGTCACATCACATTTGATTGGTCCAATTTTTTATAACATGTTTATTTAGATTACGCATATAATATTCGACGAATATGTATATATTATGTAATTGTCATCACGATATTACTCGGTGGAGATTTTTTAATTTTATCAAAGGTTTTTAATTTCAATTCTCAAAAGGAAACTTCCCAACGATGTAACCTCAAAATATTGGGAGGCTGATCTTCTTGGATTCTTAAGGGTAAAAATCAATATCTCACTAGGTCAAGATTTGATTTTTAATATGTTTCCTAATGAATTTTTAGTCATTTTCTCATTTATCCCCAATTGGTTTGGAAAAGTAATTGAAATATCAATATAAAATTGTTCGCGTTTTTTCCCTTAAAAAAAATATATCATATTTTGAAGCAAATAAATATCTTTTCTTTAAAAAATAAAAATATATTTCGTTTTGTAAATCTTCTTTTATAAGGAAAATTTTGCTGTAAAAAAAATATTTAAATGATAAAAGAAACATTTTTATAAAGACGTTTCCTCCTAAAAAGTTGACATTTTTAAAAGCACTCATGATATTTCTAAAAGTCAAAAAATAAAATCTTTTTCTAAATCTTATGAGAATTCAAGATGCCGATTCCCTAATATTCTTGAGGTGATCAATTTATTTTGAGAGACCAATTTAAATTTAAATAAACAAAATTTTCTTAATGGCTTTAGGCCACTCATAATTATTGTTCATTATTTACCTTACGAATAATGATCAATAAAATGTGAGACATTTAAAAATAAAAATAAAATTCTTTTTTTAAAGGTCATTTTCTTGAAAATAATATGAAAAATAAATTATCGTTCATTGAACATCAAAATATTCCAATTAAAAAAAAATCACACAAAAGTAACTTTTTGTATCACAGAAAATACAATGAGACCGTCATGTGAGTGAAAAGCAAAGGTCATGAAACGAGTGTTATGAGGTGCTAATACCTCACAAAAGATCCCCGAACCTATATCTTTTTGTGCATATCAACTTATTCAAGCATTTGGGTGGCTAATCACACCCTATAAATAAAGACTGGTGATGACTGCATTTTTCTCATCTCAGGAAGAAAGTTGGCCGCTCCACGTCGGAAACCCGTAGTGACAACCACGTAGAGCTGCCCAGTCTCGATGCAGAATCAAAAAGAGCTTGGAGCCAAAATTTAATGGGCCAAAAGCCCAAACTCTCGTTAGGTTTTTTCAGCACTTATATATATATATTACTAACATTTTTTGGGAGAGCAGCCGTAAAAACAAAAGTAGTGGGTTTTTTGTGCTGCAGATTTTTGGGTATTTTTGCAGCAATTTTGTGACCGAGGCTCAGGTGTTGGCAACACAGAAAGAGTAGATTGAGATCGATATTTTTGGAGTTGAGTTTTTCATTCCTGTACCTAAGTCGTTAGATTGCTTAAAAGTTAGAGGCTTTTGTTGGTACCTCTAGGAGATATTCTAGGAGATATTTTTGGGGAAAGTTTATTGTTACCAATTCTTGACAATATTAATGAATTACCCACATCTGGGTGGAAGACTTGACGTAGTACTTAGTGGTGAACCAATATAATTTTGCTATGTCATTTTCTTGTGTTTACAGTTTTTTCCTTATTTGCATATTGTAGTTATGTTTGTATATTCGTGTGGGAAGGGAAATTGTTCAGCTATTAATTTCCCAACACTATTTTCCAATTTTACCTTATTAATTTACCCCTTTACTATTGGGCTTACTCTCGTTTTTTACCTCACTTTTGTGTGTTTAAGAACCATATAATAACATCTTTATGAGTCTTCATTTGAGGGGATGAAACTTTAGCCTCAACACATTTGCAAGAAAAAATATTGAGAGAGAGAGAGGAAAACTTACATTCTCGAAGCGCCACCGTTGTCGAGAAGGCCATTGCTGTGAACAACTGCTGCTGCCTAGGAGATCTAGCGATTCCGTCGAGGAGAACCAGCACTATAGATTATCGACTTCGTCTGATTTGGGCGTGGAGAAAAATATCCATTCGTGTGTTGCATCTGGCATCGAGTTCAGAGAGGAATCAATCGTCGGACTTGCTGCAGCCGTAAGGAATATTTCTGGCGAAAGAACAGGCTGTCCATTCAAATCCGTGAGGAGACCGAGAGGAAAACAACAAAGGTTGTATCTCTCCGTTCTCTCTTTAATTTTTTTTTGTGCATTTATTCCTTATGAACATTATGTTGTATGTAATTGTAATATTTCGATCCTTAAACTCACAAAGTTATCATCTTTGCAAGTGGATGTAGGTCTTAACGGACTGAACCACTATAAATCTCGTGTTATTTCTCACATATACTGATTTTTAGTTCCATATCGAATCTAGCCAGCGATGTAAATTACTGAAAATCGCTTGTATACTTACTATTTTGACAAAATAATTGTTGGAAAACCATTGGGACAAAATAATTGTTGGAAAACCATTGGGATTGTTATTGAGTTAATAACAATAATTAGTATCAGAGCTTAATCCCGTGTAATCCGTGTAAATTGCATACTTTTTAGGATAAAAGAATTTTGTGCATATTTTTCTTGAATAATTTCTTTTTAGCAATATTCTTCAAATTTATTATTCTTTGAAAAAGGTTTGCTGTCCAATTTTATTTTGTGTTGCAAGATGAGTACAAAGTTCGAGGTGGAGTGATTTGATGGCAAGAGACTTCAGTCTCTGGAAGATTAAAATTATGGCTATCCTCCAACATTTCGGCTAGTGTAATGGTGGACCAATTGGTTGAGATAAATAAGGTAGCTCAAAGCCTTATCATATTGCATTTTTCTGACATGGTTTTTCGACAAATGAGGAGCGAGGATACTGCCGGTAAGCTTTGGAGTAATTTACAATTAACCTATCAAAAGGTATCATTATCTAACACGATCTTTATTAAGTCTAAACTCTTTAGGTTTAAAATGAATTCTAGTAAAAGCATGAAGAATAATTTAGATGAATTCCATAGAATTATTATGAGGTGGAGAATATAGGTGTGAACTTTTTTCAATGAGAATCATGTTATTGTTCTTGTTAACTTTTTGACTGATGCATATAATGATGTGAAATATGCTACGAAGTATGATAGGGGATGAGTTAACTACTAATGTTGTGCTTACTGCCATTAGAACTAAAGAAATGGAATTACCAAAAAAAAAAAGGTTAGTGAATATTTGTATGGTAGAGAGATCGGAAGGTCAAAGGGGTAGAAGAAGAGATAGATCCAAGTCTTAGGGGGATAAAAGTAGAAAATGTTACCATTGTACTAAAGAGTGCCAATTAGAAGAATACAGACTTTAGGAATAAAAACTAATCAGATAAAGAGAAAGGAGAGTCTAGTGTTGTTATGATAAGTGAAGAGTACAATGAAGTCCTTATGGTTAACACCACTTGTGAAAATTAAACTTGGATTTTAGATTCGGTTGTTCTTTCTATCGATTTCGTATTCGATCCGGCTCGATTTTATTGTATTTTATTTTTATATCTTAATTATTTTCATTTGAAAAAAAAAAGAAAAAACTAAATTTTACTTTATTATTACTATTAGGGTAAAATTTTATTTAAATTAAAAAAACGTGGATTTTATTTAAAGGGACTTGTAAGAAAATAAAAAAGATTTTATTTTAAAAAAGAATTATGTTTTAAATAAAAAAATTTGTTTTAATTTTAAAAAAGGTTGATTCTTTTTGGGTGAGAAGAAATAATTTTATCATTTTATTTTGTTTTCTCGAACCGAGAGATCATAATCGGGATTCTAATGCATATCCATATATTTTTTTCATCCTCAAAACCTCTATAACGTGACACCCCCTCCTCCCTCTTCCTCTGCTTTTTTCTCTATTTCTTAGTTGACTCTCCTTTGTTATCATTGCTACTATGCATATTTAAGAGGGGAACACACATGACACAAAACAGAGAGCATAGCAAAAAGAGAACTGTTGAGAAGTTAGACTAAAAAACTAAATCTTTTTCCCTCTTCTTCTACACTACCAAAAACTCTAGCCACTTTTCTTTTCATTTTTTATTCTCTCTCTAAAACCCCACCATCTTCTTGATCATCTTCTACATTTTCTCCTTTCCCTCCATCTTCTTCCCTTATCCTTCATCTTCTTCCACATAGATCTCATTATGACNCACCCACACAGAAGGTAGCGGCAGACTCTGGCGAACACCCCGGCGTGGCAGATCCGGCAGGGACTGCAAACTCCAACGACCACACCGGCATGACAGATCCGGCAGTGATCGACCGACAGTGGTGCGAATAGCAATTTCTGGAGGCGTCAAAGGTAGCGGATCAGGCGCCCGACCTTCTGAAAACCTACTTTGGCATTGGACAACATCCTCTACAAACTCCGATAGCACACCCACAGTAGATCTCAGTGAGCTCCCGCAGCACACCCACGATCCGGCGTTGAACCAGCATTCCAACGGCACCTGCGAAGCTTCAGACGACACTTTCGACGATCCATTTCTTGCAACAACAAATCTGGCAGTGACGACTTCCATCCTGATAATTAAGTGAGTAAAGGTGGGTGAAAATGTATTTTTTGCGAGGAAACTGAAAAAGAAAAAAAGCTTGTTGGAAAAAAATTTAGTTTTTTTTCGTTAATAAGAAAAAATGTTTTTCTATGAGTAAAAGAATCTAAGTTTTTTAGAAAAGAAAAAAAAGAAAATCTTTAAAGTGAGTTTTAAATAAATTTTTAAAAAGAAAATAAAAGATTTTGATTAACAGAGTTTTTTAAAATGAAAATAAATAAAGATGGGTTTGATTTTGTATTTGAGTTTTAGACATGTTTGTTTTTAATATAAAATAAATAAAAACTTTTATTTTCAAATAAAGGATTTTGTTTCAAAATAAAGTCTTTGGAAATAAACTTCTTTTTAATAAAGAGTATAGAATTTTGTAAATAAATTTTGTTCTAAAAAAAATTGAGTTCCTTTACATTAGTAAAATTTAAGTTTAAAAAAACAAAAAAAACAAAAATTGTTTTAATTACAGTCTACCATTACATTTACATGCATTTAGAACCTACTCATCGTTGCATGAAGTTTAATCATATCATTGGGACGTTTGGTAGCATATTTAGGTAAGTTTCTTTTATTAAAGAAAATTAAATTAAAAAAGCAGCTATATTTCTCATGCATCATTTCCTATGTGTCCATATCATAAATTAAAAAAAAAATTGATCTTGCATGTATCATTGTACATGTCCATCGTACCCATGCATCACTAAAAAAAGGGGTCTATATTTGGCAGGCATCATTCCACATGCATGTTCATAACTATTTCAAAATTTTCTCCCAATTTTTGATCCAACATTTGTATAACATCATCTCATCATGCATATGAATTTCTATTTTATTAAAAAAAAAATATAAACTTTTGTCAATTCTCCATTACATTATCAACAATAACTCTCATTTCTTTATTTTGGAAAGAAAGATAGCTCACATTCTTACTAAACAAGGTACATAGTAAACAAAACATGGAAAAACTGAATGCTGAGCTAAAGAAAATAAGAGAAGAATCTTGAGGACAAGTTGCAATGATTCTCGCTAATCTAGAGAAAGGTTTAGGGTAGTATCTCAGCCTGATCCTCGTGATTTACCAGAGTCTGGCACCTCTTTCCACCAACCGACAAAGGAACCCAATCATTGTATAGTCGTTTGAACACGTTGGGATTAGTGGGCAAATTGCCAGTTCTTAAAGAAGGTTAATAGATCCGTACAAGTAATCAAGCTGGATTTACATTTCCAAACGAGGGATTACCAAATGCAAATGTTATAATTCCCAGTCTGAATTGCCTTACATGCAACGTCGGCAGAAAATGACAAAGAAGTTATCACAAGTGAAAAAGTTGAAATACTAGAAGAAAGATTAAAGGCAATTTAAGGAACTAACATCTTCCGGCAACATCGATCTTACACAACTATGTCTCGTGTCAAGTGTGGTACTCCACCAAAGTTCAAAGTGCCTAAATTTAAAAAGTATGACGTCGTCTTGTCTCATAAGCCACCTCATTATGTATTGCTGGAAAATATCAGCACATCCTCATAATGATAAGCTACTTATACACTTTTTCTAAGACAGCTTAATTGAGTCAGCTAATCGTTGGTATATGTAGTTAAATAATGCATGTATTTACTCTTAGAAAAGTTTGATTTATTTATTTATAAAGCAATACAAGCATAATATAGACATGACTCCAGATCGACTAGACTTGCAGAAAATGGAGATTAAGAGCACAGAGAGCTTAAAGTGTATGCCCAGAGGTGGAAAGACATAGCAACCCAAGTACAATCACCTTTGAATGATAGGGACTGCATCAACCAATTTTTCAGACATCGTGATGATTGGAGAAAGAATTGAATACGGAGTCAAGCATGACAAGATATTTAGCTACGCAAGTGAATTGCCAATTGAAGAGAATGAAGACTCCATCAAGAAGGAGGATGGTGAAGTCCAAGTAATATCTTATGCTCCCAAGTTAAAGTGTGATTACAGAGGACGCCAACAAAGCTGTATGTCATGCAATTCTTCTCAAGTTAATTACATATGTGTATCTACACCTATAAATCCACTTGCTCTGCAATTTGGTCCACAGGCAATGGGGCAAAATTTCTCCTACGGTCGTAGTGGAAAGAGGCAACCTAAGAGAGTGAACATTGACTCAATACTGGTAACATATACCAAGTTGTTACCTCACCTATTCGAGGAAAATCTTTTGATTCATATACCCACAAAACCAGTACAACCAGTACAACCTCCATACCTGAAGTGGTATGATCCCGATACTTGTTGTAACTATCATGGAGGAGTTATAGGACATTCAACCGATAACTATACTTCACTAAAGCATAAAGTGTAAGTTATAATGAAGGTATGATGACTTAGGTTTTCATAGGAAGATGGTCCACATATGAAGCACTAGAATCACGAGTTCACGAGACTATGGAAATCAATGTGGATCTAATATTTTCCCATTATTAATAAAGTCTATTTCTTCTTTGAAGTCATCTTTTAAATTGCTAAGATTGGAAGATACGAATGACTCATAGCTTCTATTTCTTCTTTGAAGTCATCTTTTAAATTGCTAAGATTGGAAGATACGAATGACTCATAGCTTGCCAATGTTAAAATGGCAATGAAGTTTTATTTACTCATGATTTAGCCAAGTATTTGTTTAAAAAAGAATGCGAGTATGTGAAAATTGAGCTATTTTTCTTAAAATGAAAATTTCAAAATCGTACATTCATTCATGCATCGTCATATCATATGATTGGTTTAATAAAAAAAAACAAAATGAAAAATGATTTCTTTGAAAATACTCTTGATGAAAAATGAATTACATGTTTGGAGATTTTTAATTATAATTTTGTGAGATCTACCTTTGTTAGTTAAGACTTTAGCAAGAGTCATAAAACGATTATTGTAAATCACTTGAAGGAAACGCACAAAAAAAAGTGAAAAAAAAGGAAAAAAAAAAGAAATGGGTAAAAAAAAACAAGAGGAAGAAATGAATGCTTTCAATGTTCTCAATGAGAAAAAAAGATTATCAACTCTCAACTATTTTATTTCGCTCTTTTAAATGATATTTTTCCAAGCTTTGTTGTTGGGCTAAATCTCTAACTCAAAATGGCTTTCCTATTTCTTCTCATGTGGTAATCAGTAAGCTACAAAATTTCATATTAGGACAAGGATGTCTTTTGAGGTGAGAATCCAAAACTGCTCTCACTCTATAAAACCTCAAGCCTTGCCCACTTTGAGTCTAATCTACCTTGAGCTAGACTACCAGATATGTAGTAAATATGGTAAATATTGAGGGTTGACCATTTACTGCAAAAAAACAATCTTTTGCTTAGTCAACCACATACAATTTTTGTGATGAATGTCCATATTTGTTTACCTACCATAAAAATCCTTTTTACTAAGGCTGCCACATTTAATTGTGTGGTAAACATTCAAAATTATCCACCTAATTTTACATTGAGAATTTTGAAGGTAATGAAATATGTATTTGAGCTCTTATGATTTACTACTTCATGAATTGGTACTTGTAATTCACAAACATTTCCCTACTTTGACTTCCTTCTTTCACTTTCTATTTCATCTTGTTCTCCTAACACAGTCCTTTGTCTCTTCCCTTCTTTTGAGTAAAAAGTGATTCGAAAATCGAGGATGGTAATTTTGAGAGTTGAGAAGTTAGCGACCCAATAAATAGTCTCAATACCTCAATCTCATTTGATGATCAGTTCGGTTTGGAGACATTTTTATCTTAGTACTAGAGTAGCATTAAGGAATAAATAATTTGGAACAACAGTTAGGGTTGCAAAAGGTGACTTACGCATGGTTAACTTTTTTATATGTGATTGCACCATATTTTGTTTTTAGAAAAAGACTGTGTAGAAAAAAAATAAAAAAAAAGGAAAAAGAAAGATAAACAAAAAAAAAGGAAAGAAAAAAGAGAAATGTCGAAGGCCGTGACAGTTCTTTAGTTCAATGACGGGGACAAACAACATAGATCATAACAACAGTTTCACAGGCTTCCAGGTCCTCTTTACAAATTATCAAACTAGGGCAAATTCGAGCAATACTATAGCGGTGCAAAATTATAGCTGCATTATACAAAATTTTGAGACAAATACCATCTTCAGACTAAGAAGGTACCATTTCTCTCGCAGAAAATCTTTTGATTTCGAGAGGTTCTTCACTTCACAAAGTGGACTATCAGATAACATTCCCATGAAGAACTACACTTGGAAGCTAAGGCTAAAAAGAAAGCCTTACATTCAAAAAGTGGACTGCAGTAACATGCCCATAAACAACTTCATTTCGAAGCTCAAAACTAGGAAGGTTATTTCAAAGGAGTGAGGTACACAAGATGAACTATTGGGGAGTTACAACCAGTTCTCAAAGTTATTTATCTAAAAAAATTATATCATTTCTACTTTTCTCTAATCTCTCGCCAAAACTTTAAAATTTTCTAATCTCTTATTTTTCAAGAGATTTGTAAATAATATCCTTAAACTTTTATTTTTCTATTTCTTGTCTTCTAAAAAAAAGAAAGCTCACCGACTTTCTTAATCGTTAAGCTTTGATGGAAAATCATGGTTTCCATCCTCGTTTGTTCTTACGGCCAAATTCATTTTCTTATATCCAATATTCTTGTCAATTACAAGGCTGAGTTTATGAGGCAGTTTAATCAAAGCAAGATGCACAATGCTTATAATAAATTATCTTTAATAGTTCTCTAAACTACAGATGAGATATATTTAAGAATCCCCACAAAACATAATAGGGCTGAGAAATTACCTTGATGCATATATCTCTTATCAAGTGAAGAAATTCATTTAAAAAAAGGAAAAGCGAAAGCAAAAGAAAAGGAAAAAAGAAAAAGAGTTGACAGGTTTCCTCCAATGTCGATATTACTTTGTTTCATTTGATTATTTGTCAAGTATTTGCTAATAAGAAGGATGAGAATACACAAATGATGATGGCTTTGCAATGTATGTTCTACCAATCAAATTCTACTGATCATATATTCAAATCACTTGCATCACTATTTCATAAAAATAAATAAATAAATAATTTTCATTTGAATATCATACATACATGTTACGTCAATCTAGCTCTAGCATATATATGCATTGTGCATTTAGAGTTGCATTAATTGGTTGAGCCAAAACAAAAATGAGTATCATGCATACATATTGCATCCATATAACTTTTAGTAGGCATATACATTATTGCATAATGCATTGAGGATCAAATTCTTTGGTTAAGCTAAATAAAAAACAGATCATATGCAGTCACACAGTGTCAATGAGTTATCATTTTTAAAGTGATAAAAAAAATTAAATGAAAAATAAAAAAGAGCATCATTTATAAACCATGACATTGAGGCAATGCACATTTGCAGATGTACCATAATTCTTGTAAACATCATTTATGATAAGAACTACATACTACCATTGGAAGTTTGCATTTGCATGAACACGTCGTTTGTGATAGTCTCATCGTCATGCGTCAAGTGCGCATCTCATGCATGTAGGCATGTTTAGGAGGATTTCTAAACCCTGCACTTAGGTAAACAACTTCCTAGTAAATCAAATCACTTCAACTTTTTCGCGAAATTGCATTAAATCTTTTATGGTTAGATCAAATCTGATCCAACATCGAGGTCGAAGACTGTGCAAAGCACAAGTTCAGTGCATTTTTTATCTTTTCTGGTTAAATCGAACCCGAAGATCGAGGTCGAAGCCCTCTAAAGCGCATGTCCAGTGCATTTTTGTGTTTTCTGGTTATATCAAACCTGATCCAAGATTGAGGTCGAAGCTCGCATAAAGCACAGGTCTAGTGTATTTTCCATCTTTTCTGGTTAAATTGAACCCGATCCAAGATTGAGGTCGAAGCCCCGTAAAGCACAGGTCTAGTGCATTTTCATATTTTCTAGTTAAATCGAACTCGATCCAAGATCAAGGTCGAAGCTCGCGTAAACCGCAGGTCCACTACATTTTTAATCTTTTCGGTTAAATCGAACTTGATCCAAGATCGATGTCGAAGTCTGTATAAAAGCCAAGTTCGTTGCATTTTATCTTCTCTTCAGTTAAATTGAACCCGATCCAAGATTGAGGTTGAAGCCTATATAAAAGCCAGGTTCGTTGTGAAAAAGCTTTCAACGCTACCCGATACCCTTTGCTTTTCCAAATAGTTTTATGAATCCGTTTTTTTGATATAAAAGTGTGCTTTTTTGAAACTTCCATTAAAAAATTATTGGTTATATCGGACACGATCCAAGATCGAGGTCTAAACCTGTGTAAAAGCTAGGTTCGTTGCATTTTGTCTTCTCTACGGTTAAATCAAACCCGATCCAACATCGATGTCAAAGCCTATTGTAAAAGCTAGGCCCGTTGCATTTTATCTTCTCTTCGGTTAAATCGAACACGATCCAAGATTGAGGTCGAAGCTTGTGTAAAAGCCAGATCCGTTGCATTTTACCTTCCCTTCGATTAAATCGAACTCGATCCAAGATCGAGGTCGAAACCTATATAAAAGTCAGATCCGTTGCATCTTATGTTTGGTTAAATCAAATTCGATCCAAGATCGAGGTCGAAGCCTGTGTAAAATCCTGGTATGTTGCATTTTATCTTATTGTCGGTTAAATTAAACTTGATCCAAGATCAAGGTCGAAGCCTGCGTAAAAACCAGGTTTGTTGCATTTTATCTTCTCTTCAGTTAAATTGAACCCGATCCAAGATCGAGGTTGAAGTATGTGTCAAGCCAGGCTCGTTGCATTTATCCTGTTAGTTAAATGGAACCCGATCCAAGATCGAGGTCAAAGTCTGTGTTAAGTGCAGGTCCCTTTGAGAGCCTGCCTATTGTCAAGCTAAGTCCATCTCTATCTTGCTTTCTTTTAATAAAATTTCCACCTCCCAAATACTTTGTCATTTTGCCTTTGTCTACCGTTTTAGTTCTACGAGAATACACAAAGGGGCAAGCTGTAGACACCGTATTTGGTCTTATTCAATTTTATTTCATTTTATATCTGAATTATTTTCATTTGAAAAAAAAATAAAAAACTAAAGTTTACTTCATTATTGCTATTATGGTAAAGTTTTATTTAAGTTAAATGAGTGGATTTTATTTAAAGGGATTTATAAGAAAAAAAATATATTTTTAAAAATAATTTTGTTCTAAATAAAGAGATTTTGTTTTAATTTAAAAAAAGATTGATTTTGTTTGATTTTTTTTTTCATCATTAAAACCTCTGTAACGTGACATCCTCTTATTCCTCTTCCTCCCTTTTTTCTCTATTTCTTAGTTGACTCTCCTTTGTTACTGTTGTTTCTGTGCATATTTAAGAGGGGAACACACGTAACAAAGAGTAGAGCAAAAAGTGAGCTGCGGAGAAGTGAGTAAAAAGGCCAATCTTTTTCCCTCTTCTTCTCCACTACCCAAAACTCTACCACTTTTTTTTTTCATTTTTTATTCTTTCTCTAAAACCTTAGCATCTTCCTCTATAGTTACTTTTTTTTCACTTTTTCATTTTTATCCTTTCTTTCTCTAAACTCCACCGTCTTCTTCACCTTCTACCTTTTCTCCTTTTTCCTCCATCTTCTTCCATTATCCTCCACCTTCTTCCACATAGATCTCACTCTGATGAATCCCTACGGCACCCACACAGAATGTAGCGGCACACTTCGGTGAACATACGGACGTGGCAGATCTGGCGGCGACTACAAACTCCAGCGAGCACACTGGTGCGGCAGATCCGGCAGCGACTGACTGGCGGCGACTTGAACAGCGACTTCCGGCGGCGTCAAAGGCAGCGGATCCAGCACCCAACCTTCTAGCGACCCACTTCGACGTTGGACAACATCCTCTATGAACTTTGACAAGACACCTACAGCAGATCTCGGCGAGCTCCCGCAACACACCCCACAGACACCACGTCAAACCAGCATTCCGGCGGCACCTGCCAAACTTTCCGACGACCCTTCCAGCGATCCATTTTTCCAACAACAAATCCAGCAGTGACGAACTCCATCACGACGATTAAGTGAGTAAAGGTGGGTGAAAAGGTCTTTTTGGAAGGAATCTAAAAAAGTAAAAAAGCTTTGGGGAATAAAATTTAAATAACGAAAAGAAATTTTTTTGGAGATAAAATGTTTTATGTTTATAGGAAAAAATGTTTTTTCTGTGAGTATAAGAAATTAAGTTTTTTTTTTAAAGATAGAAATTCTAATCAAATAAATTTTAAATAAGTTTATAAAAAGAAAATAAAAGATTTTGATAAATAAAGTTTGTCTTAAAATAAAAAGAGTTTTTAAAATGAAGATAAATAAAAATAGGTTTGGTCTTAAGTTCTAAGTTTTAAACCTATTTTTATTTTAATGCAAGTTTTTTTAAATATAAAAAAGAGTACACCATTTTGTAAATAAATTTTGTCGTAAAAATAAATTGAGTTTCTTTAAATTAGTAAAAGTTAAGTATTAAAAAAATCTTTTAAATCTCTAATTAAAGTTTTCTAGAAAAGGAAAATAAAGGATTTATTTTTTAAAAGAAAATAAGTTTTATAATATCACTTTTTTTTAACAAACCTTTTTGAAATTTTATTATTTGAGAACTCCAATGATGAAACATTGAACTTTCAATATTCTCGAGGGGGTAAAGTTTTTCTAATGACCTTCGTGCCACTCATACCTTTAATTCATGTTTTTGTATTAAAAAGTGAATTAATAACATGAGACATTTAAAATAAAACATAAAAATATTTTTCTTTTGGACCAAGTAAAATGTAATAGGGTAGTTTATGATATAATTTGGTAACCATTTTTAAACAGGTGTTGTAAGGTGCTAACACCTTCCCTACGCTCAATCGACTCCCGAACCAAAATCTGTTTTCACATATCGTTTTTATTTTTAAGTGACCAATCACACGTTATATATGGTTGGTGGTGACTCCAAACCCTTATCTCGAAAGAGATCCTTTAAGGGATGACGTGGCCACTCCACGTCGAGATGAGGTTGCGGCACTTTCCATATGATCCCTAATAAAGAATGACCAGAAGACTTCTAAATCGGTTCAGGAGGTAAAGTTATATTAGGGAACCCACACTTTTACAATGTAGAAGGTCAAGGAACAGTCAAGCTTAGACTTCATGATGGAAATGTTAGAGTTCTTACCCAAGTAAGGTATGTGCCTGAAGTTAAAAGAAACTTAAGTTAGAAGGTGGTATGCTTAAAGTTATGAAGGGTGTCATGGTAACAACTAGAGGGCATCTTAGAGATACTCTATACTTCTTAGAGGGTTCAACGGTTCTAGGATCAAGTGACTTAGTAAAAGAGAGTGATAGTTCCCAAACTTCTCTTTGACATAAGTGTCTAGCTCACATTAGTGAACAATGAATTAAAGAATTAGTCAAACAAAATGTTATTCCCAATCTAAAAGAAGTAGACGTAGACATGTGTTAGCATTTTGTATATAGAAAAACCAAGAGAGTTAAATTTGGGAAGGATGGTCGATCAGCTAAGAGAAAGTTGTGCATGCTGACATATGGGGTCCTTCGAGTGTAGCAACCAATTGGGGGGCTAGACTTCGTATCCATTATAGATTATTGTACTAGAAAGACATCGGTTTATGTCCTTAATAATAAATCCGGCACTAGTAAAGTTTTAGAACGGGTAACACTTGTAGATAACAAAATTATCCTTAGAGTTAGAAATATTTGAACTGATAATAATGAGCTAGAGTTTTGTAACCATGAGTTTAATGACTTTAATAAGTCTAAGGGTATGGTTAGGCACTTCATCATAGTAGATACACCCCTACAGAACGAGGCTATAGAGACAATGAACCGAACCATAATGGAGAGAGTAAGGTGCATGTTGTCAAATTCATAACGTTCTCAAAAGTTTTTTTTTTTTTTTGGTGGGGGGTTGCAACAACATGCTACATTATCAATAGGAGTCTGATTACTGTTATTGATCTAAAAACACCCCAAGAGCTTTGGTAAGGTAGTCTTTAGGATCTATTACACATGAAAGTTTTTGGATGTCTAGCTCATGCTTATCCAAAAGATGGTAAGTTAGATCCAAGGGCTAAGAAATATGTCTTTCTAGGATATCCCAAAGGTGTTAAGGGATATAAGTTATGATGTATATAACTGAATAATGCAAAAATTCTAATTAGTAGAGATGTTGTATTTGATGAGGGAAAGATGGCGTATGTGTAGAAGAGAAAATTGAGTCTATACCAAATGACCTTACTAGCAACACTGAAACTGTTTTAGTACCACCTCCCCTAGCTACTTTGCAACCTAGTCAAGAAGATGTACCTATTATAGAAATTAAGGCTCCACCATCTACTTTAGATGAGTCACCTAATTCAGAAGTAGGAGAAGAGGAGGAAAAGTAGAAGTTAACCAAAATCTAGGAAATTACTAGTTGACTAGGGATAGGGAAAGAAGAACCATTGTAGCTCCCACTAGGTATGGGATTGCTGACCTTATTTCCTATGCCCTGACCCTGATAACTGAAATTAATTTGTTAATCAAGAACCACACATTTTTAATGAGGCCATAAATGATGAAAACAAAGATAAATTGTGGGCCGCCACGAGGGAAGAGTATGATTCTCTCATAAAGAATCAAACCTGGGTTCTTGTTAACAAGCCTATAGATGCTAAAATAGAAGGTTGCAAGTGGATTTATAAAGTTAAGGAGAACCCTTTATAAAATAACAAACCTAGGTACAAAGCTAGGTTAGTTGTAAAAAGGTTTACTCAAAGGGAGGGTGTAGATCATGATGAAGTTTTCTCCTCTGTTGTAAGACACACATCTATTGGAATATTGCTTGCCTTCATTGCTCACCTTGATTTTAAGTTAGAGCAGATGGATGTTAACACAGCTCTCTTGCATGGTGAGCTTGAAGAGACCATCTACGACTGACCTCCAGGATTTGAAACTCCCAAGCAAGAGAAAAATACATATCTTCTTGAAAGACTTTTATATGGCTTAAAGCAATCATCCATAAATGGCATAAAAGGTTTCAATCATATATGTTATCCACTGAGTTTAGTAGAAGCAAGTACGATAGTTGTGTTTACTTAAAAAAAGTCTCTAAATGTTAATATTATCTACTTACTTCTCTATGTTGATGACATTTTAATTGCTTGTAGAAGCAAGTATGATAGTTGTGTTTACTTAAAAAAAAGTCTCTAAATGTTAATATTATCTACTTACTTCTCTATGTTGATGACATTTTAATTGCTTGTAAGTCCATGCATGAGGTTAACAAGTTGAAAGATCTTTTAAATATAGAATTTGATATGAAAGGCTTAGACAATGTTAGGAGAATATTAGGAATGAACATAATTTGGGATCGAAAAGAAAACAAACATTTTTTTGTCTCAATCTAAGTATGTTAAAAGGCTAGACAAAAGATTAAACATGCATGATAGTAAGAAGGTCAATATTCCTTTTTTAGAGCATTTCAAGTTATCTGTCGATGATTCTCCCAAATCCCCTAATGAGATAGAAGAAATGCATGATATTCCATATGCTAGTACTGTTGGGAATTTAATGTATGGTATGGTTTGTACTAGACCTAACCTTGCATATCCACTTAGTATTGTCAGTCGATTTCTTGCTAATCATGGTAAACAATACTGGAATACTGTAAAGTGGATAGCTAGATATTTTGCATGTCATATTGATTCATCCATGGTTTATGGTGGAGCTAGTACAGTTGATTGCAATGGTGTAGGGATAGAAATTGATGCTGATTATGATGTTGATGTTGATAAGTATATTTCTTTGACCGGTTTTGTATTTAAGCTTTTTTTTACTGTGCAACAAGTTGGAAATCCAGTTAACAGTCTGTAGTTGCATTATCTACAACTGAATATGAGTATATTGCACTTACTGAAGCTATGAAGGAGTCTTTATGACGTAAGAGTATTGTGTCTGAACTATGTTGTATACTGATAACATCTCTGTAACTGTTTTTTGTGATAGTCAAAATGCACTACACTTATCTAAGAATCGCTCTCACCACGAAAGAACTAAACGCATTGATGTTCATTATCAGTTTGTTAGAGATGTCATAATGATGGTTTAGTTTCTGTTAAGAAGGTTGCTTCTGAGTTTAATGTTATTAATATGTTTACTAAACCATTACCATGTGATAAGTTTAACCTTTGTATGAGATTGTTGCAGCTCGATCAAGAGTGATTTAAATAGGTTAATTATTTCAGTAGCAAGCTCCATGGAGTTGGTTTTTTGATAAATAGAAATCAAGGTGGAGATTGTTATAAATCAAGTTGTTCTCAATTTATTTAATTAATTAAAAGTGATGAGCCATAGAAGGTGTAATCGTCATGTGATCCGTGGTTGTGCTCTATCAAGGTGTGTCTAGAGCCTTGGATAAGACCAAACTCTCATTTTGGTCCGAGACTGGACGAATTGGTTGACTACTTGAGTGGAGGTTCTCAATGGTAGTTTGTTCAAGAGGAGGATTGTTGGGGCTGCAAGGAGAATCAATTATCTCCATTGGTATGTGGCCTTTTGGGTGAAACCAAAAGTAGAGTCGTGAGAGTTATGCCTAAAGTGGACAATATCATACCATTGTTGAGATACTTGGGGTACTGTTGTCTTATACAAGTAGTATCAGAGCTATAGTCTAAACCTAACTGTGTTGGTGAAATCCTCGGGTACCGAACAAAGAAGTGACGAGGCTCAGAAAGTGTAGTCATGGTGTGATCCATGGTGTTGCTTTATCAAGGTGTGTCTAGAGCCTTGGATAAGAGCAAACTTTTATTCTGTTCTGGGAGTGGACAGATTGGTTGATTACTCGAGGGGAAGCTCTTGGTGGTACTTTGTTCAAGGGGAGTATTTTGGGATTGCAAGGAGTGACAATTATCTCTGCCTTTTGGGTGATACTAAAAGCAAAGTCGTGACGGTTATGCCTAAAGCAGACAATATCATATAATTGTTGAGATACCAGAGGTACAGTTGTCCTTAACATCTTCATTATAGATATGTGGATTAAAACAATCATCGCCCATTAATTTTTCATTTGGAAGAGCTTCATTTAATAGATCTAGAATGAAGGAATGTCTTTTGGCAATGAAATAACGACGATGAAGAGATAGGAATCAGAAGATCCAAAAATGATTGTTCTCTTGAAGAGGGCAATTTTCTCTATGGAAGGTAGGCCTAACTCTCATCTAATTCATTTTGAGTAAAGATTATAATTTAACTTCATATCCCTATTTAGAATCCTTACATTTGTTAGCATGAATCAAGTTTATAAAATCGTAGGAATGAGTTTGACGCGAGGGTGAGGTTCGCATTTGGTTTGTTGGGGGGTTGGTGTCAAGCTTGTTGGACCTTGGGGATTCCGGCATATGTAGTTTAAGATTGCATAATGATGTCCTATTGGTTAAGTGGTATGGCGTGTCTCCTTGGGGTCTATTCCCTATGAGTTATTGTGAACAAGTATGATTCTTATTCTTTTAAGTGGCGTACGAGTTATGGGTCGAAAGACACATTTAGAAACTCTTATACTCTATCCTTTCAAGTTTTCCCCTCTCTCTGTTTGTTAGATATTCTGTTGAAATTACACGAACACTTACTTTTAGGAGAATATTGGCTACGTATAATAGTCTTCTATGTACCCTCTTCCTCAACTTGTACCATTTGTCCTCTATGAGGTCTCACACGTGTGGCTTCTATCGTCTCCTTTAGGTAATTCTTCCTTATTTTTTATTGGGTTTCATCATTCTTTATCGAATAGAAAGGTGACAAATGTCTCAACGCACTTTTTTCATCATTGGAAAGATTTTTTGGTTCATAAGACAAGGTGGAAGGATCGATATTTGCTATTGAGTTCTTTATTTTTCTATTGGGTTTCCTTTTCTTTTTTCCTTCTTTTGAGTAATTCCACCTTCCTTAAAACCCTCTATTTCCCTCGCTTTGGGAGGTTTACAATCTCCAATATAGTAAGACCATTTGCTTGATAGGATCTTCTTAGGAGCGTTTAACACTCTGGATTATATTTAGACGAATTTGTTTTTTGTTCGAGCCGCAATGGTGCATTATTTGCAAAAGCATAGTCGAAGATCTTGATAATCTTTCAAATAAGTTGTCAGTTTACTTGTTCAATTTGGAATTGCTTGGATTTGTTTGAGATTTGTTTCGATTAAAATTGAGATGGTTGGTTTGATTCAAAAGGCTCTTTTATCTTCATAGTTTCATAATACAAGGATGTATTCTTTGGTGTGTTGTTATTCTTATTATTATTACTATTATTTTGTTTGGGACATTTTTTTTAATATGAAAATTCATTAAGACACTCAAAATATCATAAATGCTATATCACAAAAAACATTAGCTTCCACCAACATGTGGAGCCAGATGGGAAAACCTAACAATCGAAGAGAAAATTGATTCAAATTCAAATAGGCTTTAGCAAGGGCATGCTCGAGCTCATTTGATGAAGAAACTGGATTTCTTGAAAGATGCCGCTAGCAACCGAATGTTATCAACCTAGGAAGCCAATTTGTTGTAGAAAGCGGCCTCGCCAGTGATCAAATTGACGGTTCCAACTCCGCCACAACTTTGGAAAACCCCATCCGTGAAGCCAGACGAAGACTCTCTCGAATCGACAAAGTTTCTTCCAAAATCGGGCTGAGAAGAGTATGAGAAGAGAAGAATGCCACCTTAATTATATTATTATCATCCTAATTAAAACCCCTACCCCTGATCTTCTGTCAACTTGACCGCAGCCAGCGTCCGAATTGATCTTCACAAAACCCCTGAGGGGAGGGGTCCAATTTCGGGCACGAGATAAAAGACTTTTGAGCTTCTCATTGTTGTTGTTTTCTTAGAAATTTCTTCCAAATAAGCAACAATCCAACATGCTTTCTCACTAATAACAAGGAGACCCTTTGTAAATCTGTAGGAGTTGTGATCATTTCATAAGGTCCAACAAATAATACCGGCCAAAGTTAAGTCCTTTGGAGAAAGGGAGGACATCATCATCGACCAACGTTCTACAAAACTAGCGCTGAAATGATTCTCGAGGGCTGCTTTGTTTCCATATTTTAGTATTTATTTTACACCCCATCATAGGATGATCAAAAAATTCCTCCTTAGTGCAATAGGTAGGACAAATAGATGAAACTTCCATGCCCCTGTTTCTCAAGCTATTTCTCAAATTGGCCATCACTAGAATAATATTTTGAACTGCTTTCCAAAGGAAGATTTTAATCTTCGGAGGGAGATCGATTTTCCAAAACTCTTTCTACCACCTCTCCTTGTAACCATCACTAGGGCCATTAGCTAGGATACGATTTCTCATTGCAAGCTTATAGACACTCTTGACAGTGTAAACTTCATGCCTTTGATAATGACAAATCCACCAATCCGAGCCTCTAAAACCACTTATAGGAATGCTAGATATCTGTTTAACATCCTTTTCTCCAACCAAATCCACCAACTTGGGAATATTCTAGCTCCCAGAGGGGGTAATAAACTCGGCTACAAAGACTTGCTCACCTACTCGTCCATGTTGAATTAGAGGTCTAAACGTGGTCTAACGAGGAATCTAGGGGTCCTTAAAGAAATCGACCGTGGACCAGTCTCCAACCACCTTCCTCAAACCTTTCAAAAGATGACCTCTGCTCCATACCAGACATTACCAGTAATACGAAGATTTTGAGCCAGCTTTAGCTTCTAGAAGAGGCTTTTCCGTGGCATAAATGCCTTGAATAACATTGGAGATTAGTATATGAGAATGTTTTAGAATTCTCCACAGCTACTTTGCTAAAAGAGCTTTATTGAACATTTCCAGGTCCCAAAAATTTAAACCACCTGTTTATGCAAGAAATTGCACAACCTTAAATTAACTCGAACCCGGTCCTAGCTCCGACCTGAAACTCATAGAGAAGACCTGCACAAGAAGGCACAATCTCTGACGCTCAAGTCAGTAAGCAGCTCAGACTTAATATTAAGCTCGAGGAGAAATTCGATACCTGATGGTGAAATGAGACCCTCTATTTATAGGTTTAGGTTCTGACAGGGGTTACGACAGGCGGTTACCTGGTCGGATTTGAGGTCGGACGTGTCGAGCTCCAGCAGATCGAGCTCGGACGCTTTCTGAAAATGACGAATTGATCCTTGGTAGGAAATGGCAAGTCTTCCACCTCGAAAGATTCCGAGATGTTGCTCTGTAAGTTTGTTCTTTCTAATCTTCCTTTAGTGGCGAATCCCCGTCCTCCACATGGCAATAAGATTTCTCCACCCCCAAACATTGACCCCCTCTTTGCCAGGTTCGATCTCAATCTGGCAGAGAAGTTCTATTTGCAAAACTCATCCACGTGGTGACTTCTGATGTCGTTATAATAATTATTGCCGTTGGGAAACCTCGAAAAGGGAACCGACGTCCGGCGTGCACTTGAGTACCCCTGACGTTCGGACTTCTTACGATTTGGGTCGTCCAATTTTAGACACGTGTGCAGTTGGGATTAAATCTCGGAATACCATAAATACACCCAAAGGCTTTATTTCCGTTTTTTCCGCTTTCTGAAATCTTGGAGTCCGACCTGAGCAGCTCGGAATCTTTCCCTAGGTCAGTTTCGTTCTTTTGTCTTTGTTTCGTATTTTCAATAAGTCATGTCGACATCTTCGAGCTCCTCAAGTTCAAATAGTAATAGCTCGTCTAGTAGCGCAGCTCGGAGTCGGGATCCTTCACCCAAGAAGGTCGATTCCGTAGAGGAGTTTGCGAATAGGTTAGACTCTGAACTAGATGAGGAGATAGATAACTTTAGGTTCTCCGAAGATGACGGAGATGATAGCAATACTTTGACTTCGGGCCAAGGTTTAAAATACCCTTTCCAGATGCCTGAGAACTACCTCGGCCCCCTTCGTATGAGATATAGTATATCGGATGACATCATACTTAGACTTCCTAAGGAAGGGGAGCGAGTTGACAATCCTCCGGAGGGGTGTGTAACCTCATACTTAAAGATGTTTGAGTACGGCTTCTACCTGTCCGTTCATCCTCTGGTGCAGGAGTTCCTAGTCCGAACTGGGCTAGCTCCTGTTCAAGTGGCCCCTAATGGGTGGGTTGGTAGTCTTTAGTTTAGCCGTTTTATTTTGGTTAAGGGGAGGTAGATGACCTGGACTTCCCTTGAGTCGACCAACTTTTAGCCTGCTTTGAGGTTAAGCGAATCTCTAGGAAGCCGGGGAGGTATTACATGTGTGCTAGGAAGGACGCGGGAGGTATTTTGAAGGGTCCAACCTCCATAAAGAAGTGGATTGGAAAGTGGTTCTTCACCTCCGGTGGGTGGCTGGCCAAAAACGAGTTCAACCTGCCTTTCTACAATGTCTCTTGTAGGTTTGGGAACTTAGGTAAGAAGTAGAGTCTTTATAACCTCAAGCTAATTGTCTCTCTTCGTGGTCTAACTCGTAGCTTTGCTCATTTCAGTTGCCATAAGGCCGATCCCTCAACCTTCCGAGCCGACCTTCAACGTTCTGAAGTTTTTCAAGAGCACGTTTAAGAGTGGAAAGCAGATCAGCACGCTCATAACTGATAAACTTCTCCTCGCCTCGGGATTGCTTGACTACAATCCCCTTCTCTCCTCACCTGAAGCTCAGAGACCGAACTCAGAATTAGGTTAGTAGACTTTGGTGTGATTTTGTACTTATCGCATTGGCGCTTTCCTCTACTTTTCTTCGATGTTTATCCCTTATATGTTTTCTTTGCAGCAATGGTGTGTGGCTTTTCCCAGGATGTTACGCGCAAGAATCCTCGTGCAAGACAGACCTCCATGGCTAAGGAGGCGTCGAGTCCTGCTGTTGCCAACCCTCCCACCAAGGTTGAGGTGGTTGAGGTCGAGCGCGGAGTAGCTTCTCCGTAGGGAGCCGCGATGATTGGGACCTCCCAAGACCATGAGATCCTTAACGTCTCCTCTCTTAGGGAGGTTCGAAATAGGGTTTCTCCCAAGAAATCTAGGAAGAAGAAGCGTAAGGCCCATCACTCCAAGGACAAGGTGAGGGAGGTACGTGCAGAACAACGAGTCAATCCCATTGGGGACTTAATCGAGTCCCGAGGTCAGAATGGGTGGCACCTCGGACATCGATATGAGGTTCAAGATCGAACCTTTAAGTGCTGGGGTGAGAGAGAACGTCATGAAAATGTCAAGTACCTACTGCGACCGCTGTTGGAAGAGGGCATCCAAGTTTGTTAGCACCCTGGGGTCTGCTATTCAACGAATGTTGGCTACTCGGCTGAGGTAAGATTTGAAATTACTTATTTCCGCGCAACTTTTCTGAGACTAACCTTGTTTGTTTTGCCTTCTTTTTCAGACTCATGCTGCCATCTATCAGGTCACTCTTATGATGAAGGCCGAACTGGAGGGACGCGACCTTCTTACTGTGAAGGAACGGGAGGCTTCCTTGGCGGAACTGGAGGCTGTCGCTGCCTTGGAAGGGAGCTCAAAAAGGCTCGGGCTGAGGTCCAGGCATGGAAGTCTATTTCCAAGGCCAATAAGGCTGAGCTCAAGAGTGCCCAGGCGAAGGTTGCTTGGCACATAGAGAATCTGAGGGGCACGCATGCTATGGCGAAATGCCTCGAAAAGGAGAAGTTTGTGCTGATGAAGCAGAACGACGACCTCGAGTGCCTCCAAGAAGACCTGGAGGGCAAGCTAAGGGCCGGTGACTTCGAGGTAGCAGAATTGAAGGTTAAGCTAGAGCTCGAAGAGTCCAAGCTTAGCCACGGGTCCTTCTGGAGGAATCCTTTCGCAAACACCCTGACTTTGACGGGTGACGCTGGCTTCAGGTTCCTGATGAATGGGGTCAAGGAAGTGACTCCCGAGCTTAACCTTGAGCTCATCAAGCTCAGATATGCCCAGAAGTGGGCTTCAGGTCCCAACGGGACTCCTGACCCGGAAGACTTTGTGGATCAACGCATGGAGGAGCTCGAATCTGACGTCGAGCTCAACGAGGGGGAGGACACTGGCCCTTCTTCCTAATAAGCTAATGGGGCTCTCCATATATATACACTGGCCCTCCATCAATTAACAGGTAATATACAGCATATATATTTGATATACAATGTATGTATGTATGTGTATATATATATATTCGATATACAGGTGGATAATGTTCCAGTAGTAACCTAAAGGGTCTATAGTATATGGATAAGGTTGGGTACCATATCCTGGTAACACTATGGATACGACCCACTTTGTAATAGTTGCAAATGACTTGATCTAGGTCGTTTGTGTGGAGACATGCGAGTGTCGGTATCCTATACAATGAGTTTGTATAAGACCGGACCGCGAAATAATTAATTTTTAGCTGTAACACTGTTAGCTAATAAATTAATATTTCAATAGGATGACCAGGTAACTCGATCTCAATCCTGAGTGAGTTATAGACTCCTACCTATTATGGCTTGTCCTTTGATTTGTATGGTTGAGAGTGGTCCGAGTCGCCGACTCAATATTCCTACCATTTTGGGGATAAGACCGAGTGGGGAGCTGAAAACATAACTACACAAGATGAAATTCACTCCTTCCGGACTTTAGGATAAGTAGATAAGTGTTCTCTTAAGTGCTAACTTCAGGGCTTGAACAAGGGGTTGTACCCTCTCACTGTCTCGAGAGGGACTTCCGGTTATTAGTCGGACCATAACTGGGTTGTTCATTAGAGGATCAACGGTACTTAAGGTCCAATATGTAACACGGGGGTAAAACGATAATTTGACCCAGCTGTGGTTACAAACACTCGTGAAGGATTGACTTGTCATTAATGGTCAAAAGCCATGGACGCAAAATATTCTACAGTGAGAAGAGTGCAGCTGTGGGTCTTTAATGGAGTGACCGACAGTTAACGAATGTTGGTTAATATGGTTCATGAATTTAATCAATTAATCTCATATTGTTGGAGCTTCTGATCTGTAGGTCCATTAGGTCTACTAGCTAGCTCGTGAAGAATAGTTAAGAACATTTAGTCTTGAAAAGAATTTAAATTGTTCAAATTTATTAAAGAGAATTAAAAGTTAATTGTATGAGATGCAATTAATATAATGTATGTTTACATTATAATATAATGTTAATTTTGAATTGGATTCAAAATTATGAAAGAGATGGATATTAGAATTTTATTCTAATATGGTTGATTAATTTAATTTAATTAATGTGATATGTTAATTTGGTTAAATCAAATTAGATTTAATTTAATTTAATTAATATTTCTTTTTTAATTAATTAAATTAGATTTAATTAAGTATTAATTTTGTTTTAATTAAATGAAATAAAAAGAAAACAAAAAAGAAAAAGGGAAAGAAATGGATTTATGCTTATGGATTTGTTTTAATTAATTAATTAAGTTTAAATATTCAAACGTATGTTTCACTCACTTTCTTTTATTCATGCTTATGTCTTTTCTTTGTTGTAATTCTAATAAGATCGAAGCACACGCGTTCACGCGCTTCCACTGCGGGATCCGATCCCTTCAATATTGCCATTAATATATCGTTTGGTGATGCACTGTGATATAAAGTTAATTTTGAATTGGATTCAAATTATGAGAGAGATGGATATTTGAATTTGATTCTAATATGGTTGATTAATTTAAGTTTAATTTAGGGAAAAATACACTTTTGGTCCCTCAGGTTTAAGTCAGGTGTCTATTTAGTCCTTGAAGTTTTAAAATGGACACTTTTGATCCCTAAAGTTTGTATTAGGTGTCTCTTTAGTCTCTAAAGTTTCAAAATGGACATTTTTTGTCCTTGAGGTTTGAGAAATTGTTCTAAATGGTCCTTTGACCGTTAGTTGACTGTTAATTGACTGTCAATGATTTTATCTCTCCCTCTCCCATCTCCGGCTAGCCGCCACTACCGACCAACCACCCACTGTAACTTCCCTTTCCTCGTCGCACCATCACTACACTATCATCGTCGCCGTCGTGCCATCGCCGTATTTTTTTTCTTTGCAGTCTCCGATGAGAGGCTGGAACGAATGAGAGAGGGAGACCTCTCTCCATTCGCAGTCGCTGGTGGGAGGAAGAGGTCTCTCTCTCCCTCGTTCCAGATCTGGAATGAAGGAGTGAGGGAGACCTCCCCCCTCTCTCCCTCATTCCAAATCTGGAACGAATGATAGAGGGAGACCTCCGCCCTTTCGTAGTCACCGGTGGGAGGAGATGGTGTCCCTCTCTCCCTCATTCCAACAAGTACTGGTGATGAAGAAAATGTTGCGACGATGACGGTGGGTGGTGAGTTGGTGATGGCGGTAGCTGGCCAGTAATAGGAGAGAAAGAGAAAGAAAAGAGAAAGTGAGGAGGAAGAGTGAGAAAATTACACATGGTTAACTAACTATCAAATGACCATTTAGAATAATTTCTCAAACCTTAAAGACCAAAAGTGTCCATTTTGAAAATTAAGAGACCAAAGAGACACCAACTACAAACTTTAAGGATCAAAAGTGTCCATTTTGAAACTTCAAGGACCAAATAGACACCTGGCTCAAACCTCAAGGACCAAAAGTGTATTTTTTTCTTAATTTAATTAAATTAATCATATTTAATTAAATTAATGAAATTAATGGGTTATGTTAATTTGGTTAAATTAAAATAGATTTAATTAAATTAAATTAATAATTCTTTTTTGTATTAATTAAATTTGATTTAATTAAATATTAATTTAAATAAAACGGTTTTAATTAAATAAAAAGAATTAAAAGAAAAAAGAAAAAAAAAACCTATCACTTCCCACCCTTCCTTCCTTATAAACTGGACGTTCTCCCATTTTGTGTGGTCGGTCGGATGAGTTTCCAAAAACTCTAACGAGAAACCTCTCTCTGAATCTCTCGATATCCCTCTCAATTTTAAGACGGTTCCCACAAACTAAGTTTTTGACATCCAGAGGATGGCGAGGAAGGTTTTTTTGGTGGTGTTGGTGTCTACATTGAAGAAGTGTCTCCAAAGGTATGTTTCACTATTTCCGTTTTATAATGTTTTTGTCTTTTCTTGTTGTATTTCTAAAACAAAATCGAACCACAAGCGTTCACGCGCCTCCGCTGTGGGTCGTTTCCTTCAATTGGTATCAGAGTCAGATTCTGCTTTCGATCTTGTTTTGAATTACAAAGAAAAGTATCGTAGTTATATATTTTCGATTTTTGGCATTAGATTTACAACTTTTTTGTTGATTCGATCAATGTAAGGACCCGTTGTTTTGTGCGTTTAATCCTGTAAATCAAGTCTGTAAGTCCGTGTTGTTTGGGCAAGGAGTTGTTGTGAAAGAGTACCAGAAAATTGAAGCAAAATCGGAGCTACCCATTGAACTAGAGAAGACAATGAACAGCACGCTGCCGAACCCGAGAGAAGAAGAAGATACAGCACCTAGGCGCTTCACCTAGTGCCTAGGTACCGATCTCTAGCGCCTAGGCTCCACCCACCTGTTGCTAAAACCCGAGAGGACATGTTTGCTGTAGAGGGGCAACGCCTAGGGGCTGAGTACGGGCTCCTAGGCGCTGGTTTTGTGCACCTAGGCACTGAAAAAAAAATTGTTCTTTTTGTTATTTTGTTTTATTTATTATGGGATGTCAGAAACGGGTTTATTTTGTTGTTTAATTATTATGCATTGTGAACGTATATTTAGTTAGTTATATATGTTGCATTAATTAGTTTAAAATCACACAATAGGTTAAGAATTATCATGCATTATATATGTATAATTGTTGTAATACATGATAACATGATTTAAAGTTTTCATGGATAATTGATATAAGTATTGTGTTAATTTAATGAAAATTGAAATGCATGGAGCATGTCATTACTCTAGTAAATATAAGTGTTATATTTATGAATGTCATAGATACATGATTATAGGTTAATTTCTTTATTTTATAAGGGTTATAAAATTGGTTAATATAAATTAAAGCGTATAATAAAATATTAATATAAAATAATGCCTATAAGGGAACTCTGTATAAGGAAGGTTCTATCAAATGTTGAGGTACATAAGCTGACCGTAAGGGAACACATCCACCTAGGAACCGATCTGGAAGTTGAATTATGTAGCCTTTCAAAATCAACCAATTCTTGTTCCGGTGGGTAATGAAACGCAATCCAAGTAAAGAATTTTATGAAATATTTCTTTCTATTTCTTAGATTATCAATTAACAAAATGAGTACTTTGAAGCTGGAGTGCACAATTCAGTTATAATAGGCTACGATTTCAAGAGCCATACAATCATAGTTAACACTGGGGTGGTAATTAAAAACATTAATTTATGAATTCAATTTATTATTAAAATTTGAAATTTATTTGATTTGATTGAGTTGTGGGGAAATTAGAAATTGGGACGCATGCAGGACATTCTGTTAAAAACCTTGTCAGTTTTTAAATATGATTATGTAGGAGTATGAAATGTTGGAGCTTCTACAATATTGGTTGTTGGTTGTTGTAGATTGTAGCGTATTAGATATGTTGTAGCTTCTACGTCATTGGTTGTCGATGGTTTTTTTTGTTTTTGGTTGTTGGTGGTTAGCTTCTACGTCATTGGTTGTCAGATGGTCTCGGCTCTAAAGGTAGCTAGATCATATTTTACATGCTCCACATGATCATTCAAACTAACCTTGCATGAAGGGACATTCAAACGTTCATGTCGCAAGGACCACGCCTAGCGCACACCAGCCCTCATGAACAATGCAAATGTCTTGTGTCACAATCGCACTTTTCAAAGGACTCCCACAGCGATTATGGCACTTGCTCCTGCCCACAAGCAAGCCAGCCAACGGATAGTCGGTGGCACTACGGCTATATATCACAACCTCCACCCCCGTTCTCGAGAAGACGATTTTGGAAAACGGGGTTAGAGAAAAAAGGTTTGGAAAACGTTTGAAGACATTTTGGAAAGCTTTGTTGTATACTTGAATGCAAGAGATTAGATTAGCGGCAATACAAGATTACAACTCGATGTAGGGAGAAGACTAGTTGTACCCCCTATAGTACATTATAAAGCATTTTGCCTCAGGCAAGCGTGAACATGCAAAGTGGCAAGGTGTCACTCGCCACAAAAAATACAAGGAAAAGTAAATAACATGCAAAAGTAAATACATGGCATAAAAGTAGGAGGGAAGAGGTTGTTATGGGCATGTAGCCATGGGCGACATGCTCTAGACGAGCATGACCATGACATCCTCCCCCACTTAAATGGTGACGTCCCTGTCAACCGATTTTGTTCATACTCTACGATCTGGGTTGATGCCGATTTCAAATCTTTTTCACGCTCCCAACTGATTTCTTCATCTGGAAGTCCTATCCAGTTGACCAAGAATTCTTGTACGTCCCTTCTCGATCGTCCGACTCGACAAGTTCTTTCAGCTAGGATTTCTTCAACTTCTTTTTCAGTCTTTTTATTCAAGGTGACTGCTGGTCGAATCTCTTCGTTACGTGCGGGATCAATGGTGCTGGGTGATATGATTTCAAATTGCTCACATGAATCACTGGGTGAATTTTCATCCATGAGGGTAATTGGACCCTGTATGACGTCTTCCCGACCTTCTGAATAACATTGACTGGTCGTTCGTACTTCCGCACAAGGCGTTGATCTTTGTTACCTTATAATCGAAGCTGTTTCGGGCGTAATTTAATGAGTAATTGATCTCCTGCTTGGAATTCTAGCGGTCTACGCTTCTTGTCGGCCCACTTCTTCATGTGCTTTGACGCTTTCTCAAGATATGCTCGGGCAACATCCATGGATGTTGCCATTCTTTGGTGAAGTTGTAAGCTTGGGGGCTCTTTCCTGCGTAGGGATGGTCGATGATGTGAGGTAGCACAGGTAAGCGCCCGATACTATCTCGAAAGGAGCCTTCCTTGTAGTAGTGTTCTTCGGGCAGTTAAAACAAAAATGTGTGACATCAAGCATCTATATCCAGTTTTTCTGTCGAGCATCAATGAAGTGGCAGAGGTATTCCTCCAACATCCTGTTGAAGCGTTCTGTCTGACCGTCTGTTTATGGGTGGTAGCTTGAGGATATGTTCAAGTTCGAGCCAAGTAGTAGGAATAGTTCCGTCTAGAAGGTCCCTGTGAATCTTCCATCTCTATCACTCACGATGCTCTCGGGAACACCCCACAATTTCACTATGTTTTTGAAGAATAGTTGCGGTCATCTCTGCGGAACACATCTTTGGAGTTGGGACAAATGTTGCATATTTGGAGAATCTATCAACAATGACAATGAGAGCTTCAGATTCTCCAACTTTGGGCATGTGGGTGATAAGTCCAGAGATACATTTTCCCATGGCCTTGATGGCACTGGAAGGGGCTCCAATAAGCCCGCAATTTTAGTTCTCTCGACTTTGTCTTGTTGGCATATGAGACACGTCTTGGTGTATTGCATAACGTCGTCTCGCAAGTTCGGCCAGTAGTACCCTTTCTTCAGTAGGGCATAAGTTCTCTGCCACCCAGCGTGGTCAGCCCACATGGTGTCGTGGCATTCCCTCATCAAGAGTTTCTTCAGGTTTCCTGCTCACGGGACATAGAGACGATTCCCTTTGGTTAAAAGGAGGTCGTCTTCGACCCAAAACTGGCTGGTCTTCCCGTCCTTTGCTAGCTGAATGATTGTCTGTGCTGCTGGATCGTCTTTCAGGTGCGCCTTGATGGCTTCACCCACGGATCCCGTCAACTTGCTTGCTTTCAGATGAGCTAACATGCACAGGGTCGCATGTTCGCTCTTTCGACTAAGGGCATCCGCTGCTTTGTTTGACCGACCAGGCCTATGTTTGAATTGGAAGTCGAATTCGGTGAGGTATTCTTGCCATCGGGCTTGTTTCAAGTACAACTTCGGCTGATTGAAGAAATGACATATCAAATTGTTGTCGGTCTTGACAATAAACTTGGAGCCTAAGAGATATTGTCTTCAGGCTCTCATGCAGTGGACTACTGCCAACATCTCTTTTTCAGAGGCTACATACCTCCTTTCTGCGTCGTTCAACTTTCGGCTTTCGTATGCCACTAGGTGTCCATCTTGCAGGAGAACACCACTTAGAGTGAAGTCTAAGGCATCAGTTTCTACCTCGAACGGCTTGGTGACATCTGCGATACCAAGCACTTGTCCTTCCATCATGGCTTTCTTCAGTTGATTGAAAGCCACTTGACATTCCGGTGTGCAATTCCAGGTATTACTCTTCTTCAGAAGTTCAGTTAAGGGTCCCGCCTTCTTCGAGAATCCTTCGACAAATCTTCGATAATAGTTTGCTAACCCAAGGAAAGACCGTAGTTCTGTGATGGAACTCAGAACTTTCCAATCTTGAATAGCCTTGACCTTTCCGTCTTCCATTCCCATTCGGCCACACTCGATCACATGATCTAAGAAGTTGATGCGTTCTTGTGCAAAAGCACATTTCTCTCTCTTCACATATAATTCATTCTCTCTCAGCTTCTCAAAGATCAGCTGCAAGTGGATCTGGTGTTCTGCCATGGAAGAATTTTAGACTACTATGTTGTCAAGGTAGACTACCACGAACTTATAAAGATACTCATGGAACACATGATTCATCAGGGTGCAAAACGTCGTTGGGACATTGGTAAGGCCAAAGGGCATAACGAGGAATTCGAAGGCCCTATATCTCATGACACAGGTTGTCTTGGGCTCGTCTCCTGCAGCAATGCGTACTTGGTAGTATCCAGACCTCAAGTCTAGCTTGGAAAAGTACTTGGCTCCGTGGGGGCAGTAAAACAGATCGGTAATGATGGGCAATGGGTACTTATTATGCACCTTGAGCTTGTTCAAGGCACGATAGTCGATACACAAGCGGAGACTGACATCCTTCTTCTTTTGAGAAAGGACTGGGGCCCCATAGGGCGCCTTTGTCGAGCGGATGAATCCTGCATTCAACAATTCATCTAATTGCCTCCTGCGCTCAGCTAACTCAGGAGGGGCCATACAATAGGCATTTTTAGCGGGCGGTTTCGCCCCTAGGATTAGTTCAATTTCGTGGTCGATTCCTCTACGCGGCGGTAGGGACTTGTGCAGACTGTCTAGCATAATGTCTGCATAATCAGTTAAGACTTGTTGTATCTCACTGGGAATTACTTCTTTACTGACTGGGATGGCCATAAATGTTGGTTCGTCGTGAGCAAGGCCCCTTTTCAGCTACAAAGCTGATATCATCTTAACCCCATTTAGTTGTTTTATACTCGTCGGAACAACGGTGGGATCAGATCTAGTAACAACTAGACACTTTGCTAGGGGCATGGGGATGACTTTATGCTCTAGAAGGAATTCCATTCCCAGCACGACGTCGAAGTCATCCATTCTAACAATTACAAAATCCACTTTGTCGCTCCATGTCTCGATCTTCAGTTGGACTCTCTTTGCTATCCCCACGATAGGGAGGGTTGCGGAGTTAACTGCTTTCATCTTCTCTGGATCTTTATCCCATTGTAAATTCAGACGGCGAGCCTTGGTTTCAGTCATGAAGTTGTGTGTGGCTCCAGAGTCCACCATAGTACTCTTAGCAACTTTACCATGAACCAACACGTCCACACACATGAGCCCTCTCTCTAGCGGTTCTTTTGCTTCCCCTACTTTCTTCTAGATGGCCGACAGGAATTTCAGTGCCCCCATGTGGGGGTTATCAGTAGGCTCTTCGGTCGGTATGTCTGTCTCGGTAGCTTCTGTCTCAACCTCAGGACCATTGGCTATTGTAGCTTGGAGTGCCTTCAGGGCAGCTTGATGCGGGCAATCGCTTACGCGATAAGCCTCTTTATATAGGAAGCAAACGAGGGCCCCTCGATTGAAGTTGTTTTGTTGGTTTGGCCCATGCCAGTTGGTTCTACCCCTCTGATAGGGTCTGCGGTCTGCTCCTCCGTTCCTGTCTCCTCCCTCACTTTTGGGGGAGCTTGTTCTGGTGGTTTTGTTCCCACTACTCGAGGAGGGTTGATTCCTTCTGTGGTCTTGAGACTGATCGTTATTAAGATCAAACAGGCTTTCAATCGCAGCATAAGCAGAGCTAAGGTCTTGAACCCCTTGATCATACAACTTGGACTTGGCCCATGGTTTCAAGTCTTCCACGAAGTAGAAGACTTTGTCTTTCTCTGACATGTCTCGTATGTCTAACATCAGCCCCGCGAACTGTTTCATGTAGTCTCTGATGTACCTAGTGTGTCGCAACTCTCGCAGTTTACGCTATGCTAGAATCTCAACATTTTCCAAAAAGAACTGCGCCCTGAGAGCTTTCTTCAACTCATCCCATGTGTTTATAGTGCATCGTCCCTTTTGGATGTCCATATACTTGGACCTCCACCAAAGCTTTGCATCTTCCGCTAGATGCATGGTTGCCAAGGTGATCTTGGTGGCTTCTTCTGTCGTTGTACTCGTAGCTCGAAAGTACTATTCGACATCAAAGATGAAGTTCTCGAGGGCCTTAGCGTCGCGAGCTCCGCCAAAGGGCTTAGGCTCCGGAATCTTCACCTTGTTAAACTGGACATTGCCCCCTGCTGGGCCTTGGTTTCCCACCGCTCTCATGGTGAGGTTCACCTTCGTGTTTATCTCGGTGACTTCTGCCCGCACGACTTCTATAGCCGCTCGAAAGTCGTCGGAAAGGTCGCTGACCATCTGCATGATCAACTTTTGGGAGCTGTTTAACTCTTTGACACACTCCTCTACATGAGCAACAGAGCTTGTCGAGCTGTCCCCTCAAACGACACTAGCAGTTTTCCCGACTTTACTTTCTAAGGTCTCAACCCTAACCAACAACTCTTTCACTGGTAATACGTTAATTCGAGCATTTGCCGTGTTGATTCCATCGGCTTTGCTAGCCAACTCTTCTAGTCGATTTTCTAGGAACCGAACATGATTAGGGACTTCCCTCAGGAACAACAGCTGTTCCTAAATTTCCACGAGTCGTTCGACATGTGTCTTGTTCAACTGTTTCACTGCCGACATGATTACTGATCTCGATTCGAGGAGCCAACTAGACTCCGATACCAACTGTCACAATCGCACCTTTCAAAGGACTCCCACAGCGATTATGCGACACTTGCTCCTGCCCACAAGCAAGTCAGCCAATGAAAATCGGATAGCTGGCGGCACTACGGCTATATATCGCAACCTCCACCCCCGTTCTCGAGAAAACGGTTTTGGAAAACGGGGTTAGAGAAAAAAAGTTTGGAAAACGTTTAAAGACATTTTGGAAAGTTTTGTTGTATGCTTGAATGCAAGAGAATATATTAGTGGCAAGACAAGAATACAACGATGTAGGGAGAAGACTAGGTGTACCCCCTATAGTACATTATAAAGCATTTTGCCTCTGGCAAGCGTGAACATGCAAAGTGGCAAGGAGTCACTCGCCACCAAAAATACAAGGAAAAGTAAATAACATGAAAAAGTAAATACATGGCATAAAAGTAGGAGAGAAGAGGTTGTTATGGGCATGCGGCCATAGGCAACATGCTCTGGACGAGCATGACCATGACATCTTGCACCCCACACTGCACGCCATCACTTTTCAACTGCACCTCAACCCTAGCACTAACTTACCTACTTAATGCCTATTGCCTGCCCCTGCACACTGTCGTAGCTGCCCATGCATTGCCACCAGCCTCTTTGTCCTATTCACCACCTATCTTTGAAAATCTTTGCCTTTTTGTTTAGGATATTTAATTGTAATTATTTTCATGAATTTTCTCAATAGAATTGGAAGAACTATATCCAAGTTTTAGTTATGGAATTATTTCGTTTTAGTTCTTATCCTTTTTAATTAGAGATTTTTACCTTGATTTTTCTCCTTGTTGGTCAATTGTGCAATGGCTATTTAAAGTCTTACTTGTGTAAGATTTTGAGATAAATAAAATTTGTGTCTTTTTTAGATACTCAATTGCAAAGAGCATTGAACCACATCCCCTTATGCAAATCATATATGCAGCTTAGATTGTATGTCTTAAAGGCTTTGAAGAGCTTACTACACTTATTATGATCATTATTAAGACAGCTTTCCAAAATGTCAAATTTCACTTTAATCTGAGTTCAATAGCAAAAGTTATGAATTTTTCTTCAATCTCAACCTTCAAGAAAATCTTGTTGTGTATGTCAAATCTTGCATGAGTTTCAACAACATATATCTCACTTCTCTTAATTTAAAACATAGTCAAATTGAGGGTCAAATTAACTATTTAATTAACTTCCCAATGGTACCAAAATCATTAAAATCCATTGCGTATTGTGAAAGTTATGGACATTTGGATACAGTGTTCATTCCGAAAAATAGCAGTATCTGAGACTGTTATAACTTCCATTGATTGTATCTCACAAACCATTACTGTGAATATAGTAAAATTAAATGTCGTTTTGAAGATCATTGAAAAAGCTTTCCAACAATAAGACCAGTTTAAATCTGAGCTATGGAAGAAAGTTATTGTTGTTTGCATAAAAGATGTTGTTGATGCGTGAATTATGCTTTCCCAGTTCCTTTTGAGGTTCGCACCAAACTTGATAATCAGGAGACAGAGAACCTACAAAATCAATCAAACCTAAACCAGTGTGACTCTAGTCACACGGGCTCCGATGCCTAAGTTAGCAAGGAGAGTAGACGGATAATGGAATTAGAATGTAGAGAGTAGGGTGTTTTGGCCTACCTCTAGTGTTCGGCTTCCCCTTCCATTTATAGAAGTCGAGTTCTAATCCCTTTAGGGTTTACCCCAGTCGAATCCTCATACATCTCAATATTCGGGACTGCTCATTTGTTGTGGGCTTTAGGTCGAATCGAGAATTAAGGCGGGATACTTCGAGTGGGACTGTAAAACGATCGGGATGAACCACTCCAATTCTCGGCCGGGGGGCCGAGAACTGGTCAGCACCGTACACTGCTCGGTGCCGACCACTAGTCGGCCAGGGGCCAGCCCAAATCGTCGGGTGCCGGCCCTCTTTCCTAGTTCGTGCTTTCTCACGGGTTTTCTTCGACCCCCGTGGCTTGGTCTCTTCTTCTTTTATCTCCCCATA
This sequence comes from Momordica charantia, assembly GCF_001995035.1. The sequence continues at coordinate 287,292 of NW_019104610.1, forward strand.
ACAAATGTCCTAGAGCAAAACTGTCCATATTTGGAATTTTGTTGTTTTGGGAGGATCTTGCCCCAACCAAATCAGATCTAATTAGATTTTGTTAGCGTTTGATATTATCTGGTCACTAATACTTTACCTTTCAAGTGCGATCTAGTTGCCATAATTGCTAATCCAAAAAGAGGAGGGAAATTGTAACGCTCGAGTAGAAAGGAAGGGTACATGGATGAATCGATACCACAGGATCAAGAAAGACTTAAAAGAATTGATTGTTACTACCTATACTAATAAAGTGCATCTTCTTTTTCGATGGCTCAACCATAAGAACTCCAAAGTTAAGCGTACTTTGCTTTGAGCAATCTTGGGACGGGTGACCTCCTAGTTGATTTACTAGGAAGCATAGGTATCAAATCCAAGTTCCACACTTGTATATCTCTATATCTCCATGAAGAGAGGAAGAGAAGAGAGGGAGGTGCACGGGCAAACGAAAGAGGAGGGGAAAAATAACCTAGTTTTAAAACTTTTCACACATTTTTAAAATGTTGGGAAAGGTAACCTTTCCCAACATTTTAAAACCGTAAGCAAAATGCCCTTATCCCAACGTTAATCATTTTTGTTGGGAAAAGAACTTATCTCAACAACAAAAAAAAACGTATGTAGTTCTCCTAACCAAAATAGCAAAAACGTCAGGATGTCTCCCAATGCTTATTATTTCCATCGGCATAAGTGGCTTTTCCCGAAGAAAATAATTATGTCGGGAAAATTTCGTCGGCATTTAAAAAAACTATTGTAGTGTGAGTTGCTACTGATTTCAAGTTATTCCAAGCCTTGTATAGTTTACACCCACACTCGTTCACCCCACAAGCCCTTTAGTTTTGTTGGTTGTTGCTTTGTTGTGAGACCAAAACAAGTTGAATTTTTATATTTGGTGTTAAAATTTTGATTTCTCATAATTCCTTGATTTACCACATTTGTTTCAAGTCTTTTACTTTCGATTACAACGTTGTTTGTTTGTTTTTAGACGTAACCGCATTAGGCCTTAGGCTTGTCAATCTTGTATACTTTCTTTATTTGTTTCCACTCGTTATTCACTCTAAGTGTCAATTCGCCACAAGCAAGCAAATTTGGTGCATCTAAGGTAAGCACAACCACTTGATTTTTCACTAAAGAAACCTTACCCAAGAGCATTTTGAAAAAGAGTGTTTCTACGAGTGACCAAGTGAGAGAGTAAACATAGGATTATTATTACTCTTGTTTTGCTGACTCTTCTTGTGTAGCTATGGAAGATCCATGTGAAGTAATCCAAATTAGTGAGAAGAGATTTAGGGAGGCCAAAATTAAAATGTTTGTAAGGTTTACTCAAAACTTTAAAAACAAAATAAGGTCATCCAAATGTTGACCACACAAATCTAAGGGATTGAGAGAGACTAACCAGGGAGCCACATCAGACGAGGCCCAATTTCCCAAGAGAAGTAGCCGAAAACTCTCAATACTATGTGTTTTATGTAGGTGATCAATGGAGAGAAGGGAGGCACCATGGCTGAGGAAGAGAAAGGAACTACCTAGGAAGCATCAAACATAAACTACCAACCTTCCCTGACAAGTCCACACCTGAGGAGTATGAAGCATGGGGAGAAAGATAGAGGTAGTCTTTACTTGCCACTATTATGATGATATAAATGAGGTAATTCTCCCTCGCACTCACTTTAAAGATTATGAACTAACTTGGTGGGATAAAGTGATGTCTCGTAAGAAGAGAACTAATGAAGGACCAAAAGAATCTTAGATTATGTTCCAAAGAGCTCATAAAGAAGAGATTTGTGCCACAGCACTACCAAAGAGCTTATGTCTAATGACTCAACAAGATCTACCTAGGGAACAAAGGTGTTGAAAATTAAACAAAGAGATAGACATGCTCATGACCCACTTGAACATATAAGAATACGTGGAGACCACCACGACAAGATTCTTTGATGGACTCGACCAAGACATGACTGACAAGGTAGATTTGCAACTCTATAGAGATATGAATGAGCTACTACACCTTGCCGTCAAGATAGAAGAGTAAAACCAAAGAAAAGTCAAAAGGTACCTCAAACCTACTTCTAAATCAAATTCTGGTTGGAAGAAAGAGAACTAACTCTTAGATGTTAAACCTAAGGAGGTACTGGATAGGTTTAAGAAAAAGAGAGAGTCATCCACCAAACTTAAGTCCCAACCCAAAAAGTCCCCTCTTTAAAATAAAGAGATCAAATGTTAGAAGTGTCATGTGGTAGGTAAATGAATAGGAATTACCCAAACCAAGGAGAGCTATGATACTTAGATAGGTAGGGCTAGCTAGTCATGAATGATGAGGGGATAATGATGAAGAGGTTGAGGAAATAAAGAGGAATAGTAGCCTAGAGGAGGAGGATGTGGATGATGCTCAAGTTGTAGCTTTAGTTTCTAAGAGGACCATCAACTGTCCAGTGTAAGGAAGATCCCTTAGAGACCCAAAGAGATAACTTATTCCACACTAGGTGCGTAGTAAACTCCACCTCTTTTGGTGTTGAGAGTTGAACTAATGTAGCTAGTACTAATAAGGTGGAAATATTGAAGTTAGTCATCACACCACACTCACGACCCTATCCTATAGGAATATGGCTTAACGATAGTGGTGATGTGAAGGTCGAAAAAAAAAGTGCAAGTTTCTTTTGCAAGTCCACACTATCAACAAGTAGCATAAGGAGTATTCCAAGATCGTTATTCATAAAGATTATATGGTAAAAATAAACTTAAGTGAAATTAATTTTAAGAACATGCAAAAACAGTAACCAAGTAAATCAATCGAGGTATCTTTATAAAAATAGTAGCTAAAATTAAAGAAATCATTAAAAGTTGAGTGATAGTAATGATAGAAAGATGACCTAAACTGTGTAGTGCCAATGACAATTACTATAATAGATACGTGATAGATCGAGAAATGTTGCCACCACAACTAGGTGTAGTAAACCAGATTTATCTCCTACTCCAGATTGCTTTTAATATGTTTAAGACTTTAGGAAGTTGACCTTATATGTATATGATCAATCTAATCCTAATTGATTGATCATGTCGTCTTTAGTTTTATAGGAAATCACCCTATGTCGAGGATCAATTAACATGTATTTATGTCTAAATTACACTCCTATATTGGTTTCATAAAATCCGCTATAACCCTTTCAGTATTAAATCATGACTAATATACTTACCTAAATAGTTAGTTGAATGGATGAGTTACACTCAGTGAAAACAAAAAGCAACTTAATTACGGCTTAAGAGTTTTAACTCGACATATCAAATCACAAGTTATCAAGGCATTTCAACAGTTGAGTCTAAAGGGAAAATTAGTTCATGGGTGCAGAAAAGACTATTAAATGCAACTGATTCATTACTAAAATTGATAAAGTTGAATTACATCATTCTATACGCCAAAAACTCTCCAATCTCTAATTGTCTCTCGAGCACTCTCCAATCTCTAATTGTCTCTCGAGCACAAGCTAAATTCTCCTTACTAATTAAGAATCAATATTCCTATTTAGTTTCTATAACAAGTAAATGTTTTATTGTATAAGTCTTTTAACGATCTCTAACGGACTTCTAAATCACCCGATCTTAAAACCCCTTTAGTTATTCATCCCAATCCTAATTCTAAACCACCTCTCCCAAGTGTAAAATTTTAAATCTAGAATCAATTAATCTATGATCAGTAGATTAAAAGCATGAATCATTTTAAACACAAATAAAATATTCAAATGTATTCAATCAAGAAAATTAAACAATCAATCCACAAGGTTCAATGGCTACATCAATATCTAAGATAAGAGGTTTAGCTACTCATATTCAATATAAAACAACAAAATCTAAATGAAAGTTCCAAAAAAAAAACTATGAAAATTAAGGGAAATGAGAAGAAACTAGGTTCGACGTGCCAATCGTTCGTACCTGAAACGACCTCCACGATCTCGAGCCTTGAAAACATCTTTTCTACTCTCTCAAAGTCTCCTTACCCTCCAAATTGGTCAAAAAGGCAAACGGCCAAAAAACATCTCAAAAATTCCTCTCCTCCTGGTGACTATACAACCCTATTCGTATAAAAAAAAGTGTCGCAACAAACAGATGCTATAAACATAATTGAGACATTATGACAGCTTTTTCAATGACGCTTTAAGTTTGTAGCTTTGAGATGCTATGGATGCTCTCAATGCTAGCTATCTCCTCAGATTTTTGGCTCCTATCGTTGTTGTGTATTCCTCTTTAGTTACTTCGACTCTGATTTTTCTCTCAATTTGATCCAATTATGTCTCGTTTCTTCCCAATACGTCATTCTTGCAAAATGTATCTTATATGCATAAATCTGTCATGAATAAAGGAAAACTAACAAATAATTCTAATATAAGTCTCATGAAAATATGGCTCAATGTGCTATCACCATTCAAACATCCATGCCCCGCACATGCTAGGCCCCTCATGTGCACTACGCATAATATCAACGCACCAAACCGCACGCCATCGCAAGCTAAGCGTGCCTTACGTCTAGCATTAACCTCGCAGGACACTTGCTCAGGGCCTCAGGCACACCAAGCCTTCGCGTACTCTTCCTAGTGCCCCACAAGAACCTCAAAAGTCTTAGCCCTCCTGCTTCTCACTTGCCCAGCGCCTTCCGCCTGCCCCTACATGCAACCCATGCACTACTGCCAACCCGCTATCTTTGCAAATCTCTGCCTTTTTTGTTTAGGAACATTTGATTGTATTTCTTTCCATGAACTTCCTCAATAGAATTGGAAAGAATTTGATCCAATTTTAAGTTAGAGAAATTATTTATTTTCGCTTTTAATTAGGAATTTTTACCTTAATTATTTTTTCGTTATTTCCGTTATTTGTTGATTATGCCATGACTATTTAAAACCTTCCTCGAGTAAGCTTTAACAATTTTTAGTGAAATAAAAGTTCGGTGTTTTGGACACTCAATTGCAGAGAGCATTGAATCCCCTTATTGATGTAAATACTGTGCATAGCAAATCTTAAAACATTCAAGTTTTATTGATCATCAAACTTGCACACCTTAAAATATTCAAGTTTTATTGATCATCAAACTTGTGCAGTGTTTTGACCTTACGGTAGAATTCAATCCTGGCTTCTAGATTCTTTATTTAAAGACATAATCTGCTTCTAACTTTTTCTTTGAGTAATTTACTATTTGGGTTTCAGTGCTTGTGTAATAGAGGTTCGCTTGTCAAAGGAGTTCCTTTTCCAACACCAAGATTTTGAGTATGAGTACCTCAACTTAAATTCATTATTTTTAAACATGTTTCTCATCAGAAAAAAATTTTTTGTGAGGAAAACAAAGTTTAAAGAAAATTTTCAGAAAGCAACTCATAACTGTTAATCAAGAAATTCACCAACTCCACGAACATGGGATGGGCGTTAATGAGCCGAACAGTGAGTTTCGAATGTCACGTAGAAGACCTTCAAAATAGAGTGAGCACTTCGATGTCAAAGTCAGTGAAAGTCCGAACTAAATCGAGAGAGAATCGAAATGTTCGGGTACCTCTAAATGAACGAAATGGTTCTATTTACAGGCGAAGACCCCGACAACGTTCCCGACAAGACCTCTAACGACTCTTTAAGGTTACCGTAAAACGCGGCGTGTTGTCGTGGAGTGTGTTGGAGATGTGACCGAGCTGAGGTAAGCAAATCGGTTCAACCAATGAAATGGGAACGAGATCATAAGGAAGCTTGTTCGGCTCGGTCGCCGAAAGGCTTCGGCTCGGTCAAATGGATGAGCCGAGATGTGCATACTTGGGTTAATCCTCTCCAGGATCTATGAGCCACGTGTCACCTTCCATGCCCAGTCATCTTCTGCCAATGTACCTCCAACCAAAGCTATTACAATAAAATTTTCAAACTTTCAATACCAGAAATACAACCTCCAACCTACCCAGAATTGTTGAAATTAAATCTTACATTTTTTTTTAGAATATTACATACAAATGGGAGCTTAAATGCAAAAATTTCACAAGATTAGAGTGGTTATTGTAATTTTATTTTTAATTAAATATATAATACAAATTATTTCTAGAAAAATTTACTTTTTTCTCATTTGAGTTTCACTAATACATTAGTCACTGAGTTTTCAAAACATGCACTTTAGCCAATGAGTTTCAAGGAATAGGTCAATTTTGTCCCTCCACTATAAATCCAAGCCCCCTAGACTTTCATTAACTAATATGACAAATTTATTGGACTTTTAAATATGCTTACTTGGCAATTGAGTTAGCATAATATATATTGGAAAATTGACCATTCTGACCCGAAATATTTTGAGTTTACAAAACAAACCTAACATTTGAAATATGAAAACACTTTTTAGAAAAATCAAGGAATATGCAATTTACAGTTATGCCCCTGATTGCCTTTTCATTTTTCCTTTATCTTCTCTTATTTTATTTATCTTCTTCTTCTGCAGTCCCTCTTCCTTTACTCTTGTTTTCGATCTTGGTTGTTTGCTTTCGATTTTGTGGCGATTTTGGTCGTTGTCACTCACCATCTTTGAAAAAATGAAAACTCTCCATAAGAGAGTTATTTTAGGTGAAAAGTGTCTTGGGTAGAGACGTTTTTGAATGATGTAGCTCTATTTAGAAATGTTTCACAACTATAAATTGAATATTTGGGGGTTAATCATATTCTGTGCTAATGTGGGAATTTATAAGAAAATGTACTCATTTAAGATGGTTTGTTTCTCTGATGCTAGAGTATTTGAGCTACCACTAAAAGTGAGCTTTTTGCCTGAAGAAATATTTTAGTAAAAGTTAAATCGCCTAATTTTCACTGGACCCAATATGCGCTTGAGTTGTTGCCTTGAAATTAAGGAGGGTTGCTATAAATGCTTGAAGAGGAGGCTGCCTCAATTATTCATCAATCTCGAGAGAAGTATGAGGTCGAAAAGAGGTGAAGATTCCTTCTATTTTGGAGAGTGACCCAAGGAAGACGACAACAGTGGGGCTAGAGCAGTTGACTTAGTGCATAATACCTTGTTTCTCATTCTTTTCTTCCCCCATTTTATCTAATTTGAAATGGGTTTTGTATTTTCATCTTATTGTTGAGCTAAACTCATGGATGGGTTATGAACCTTTGTTTACAAGCAAAGATTGATTTTTTAGCTTATGAATTTGTTTTGCTTTATTAAAGTTGTGTTTATTTTCTAAAAGTTCAAGATGAATGATCACCATGTTTGAACTAGCACCTTGTTAGCCTTCAAAAGATTGTAATAGGTGGGGAAGGCTTTAATCTATATTAGTTCCATCTTTTAGCATGGAGCATGGGTACTTAGAGATAAGCCTCGCATAATAAAGTTCTTAATCTAGACGGGAGTTTGGTTTATGAAAAATCTGGATAATCTAAAAAGATATCATGTATGTTTGCTAGCAGCTACAACAAATTCATTGCTAGAACATCGATTAATAACTTAAGGGATCGAATCCCACAGCGGAAGCATGCGAACGCAATACTTTGATTTTTCCTTTTGAAAAATACAGATAAAAAGAGAATAAACACTAAAGGTGAAAGAATTACCTTGAAGAACCTCTGTAGAAACATAGCAATCAACTCCTCCAACAGATCTTCCCAGTTATTCTTTGGCAAGGATCGATTATGTGGGAACCTTTTGAAAGCAAAGTTTCTCATGGAGAATTTTTACACCCTGTAGTAAATGGAAGAGCTTTTTTTTAGAGAGAGAGGAAGCCAATTTTTTTTCGAACACAAAGTGTTTCTACATTTAACAATGGGGAGTTCTCCCCACCTCGTCACTTCTCCCACCTCCCTTAAAAAATGTAGAGGAGTTATTTAATTAAATTAAACTAAAAATAATATTTATTTATTAATTAAATAATAATTAAATTAAATAATATTTATTAATGAAATATTTATTAAATTAAATAATTAATAAATAATATTGGTTAATTAATTAACCTTAATTAAATACCATATATTTAATTAAACACCTTTATTTTGAATCGAATTCAAATACATCTCTCCCTTAAAACCTATAGTTTTACTTTGAATCATATTCAAATAAATTTTCACCTATAGTTTTAATATGAATTCAATTCGCATTAATTATTATTTTGAATCTTATTCAAATATATCTTTCATATTATAGGGTTTAATTTCAAATCTTATTCAAAATTATAATGTATCTATATACACATTGTTACATTCCCTTATATAATTTAAACACTTCAAATTCTTTAAAAAACTCTTGATCCTCATTGTATTGAGCGAGTAAGGGGACCTAATGGACCTACAAATTATAAGCTTCAATGACCTGAGATTAATTAATTAAACTCATTAATTAAATTAATCAACATTCATTAACTATGGACACTCTACTAAAGAATCATAGTTGCACTCGTGTACATTATAGAACATGTTGCTTTCATGGATATAACCATTACAAGTAAGTCAATCCTTCACAAATCATCTATAATTACAGCTAGGTCAAATTACCGTTTTACCCTTGTAATTAACTTATCACTCCTCCAGTATCACTGATCCTATAATGAACAATCTGTTTATGGTCCAACTATAAACTAAATTCTTTTCAGGTCAATGAGAGGGTGGAACCCCAATGTTCAACATCGGAGTCAACACTTAAGGGAACAACTCATCTACTTTCCCTAAATAGGGCAATGAGTGAATTCTATCTTTCGTAGCTATGTTTTCAGCTTCCCACTCAGTCTCGTCCCAAAATGGAAGGCTTATTGAGTCGCAACTCATGCGACTCTCACTTATACAAATTAAAAGACGATCCCTCATAGGCAGGAGTCCATAACTCGCTCAGAATTAAGATCGTGTTACATATGGTTACCCTATGAAATATTAATCTCGTCAACCAACAGTGTTACAGAGTGAGATTAATTATTTCGCGGTCTAGTCTTATACAAATTCATTGTATAGGATACCTCATTCACATGTCTTCACATGAACGATTTGCATCAAATCATTTGTAACTATTACAAAGTAGGTTGTATCCATAGTTTCACTTTGATAAGGTACCCAACATTATCTATATACTATAGATTTTTTAGGTTATTACTAGAATATGATCCACCTGTATGTCGACCACATACTGTTCAARTTACACCAAATAACCTTGGATGTTTGTTTATTGGATTTTGAGTTATGCAAATAAAATAACTATTATTTTATTGAATAAATAATTTGTGCACAATACAAACCACGAGTTTATGGCACAAAACCCAAGATATTATAGCAAATGAGACACAACTCCTGCCTTTTTACATGTGGTTGATAATCTATTTTCTAGTCGTTCTTTATTTATGTTAGTATAAGCAGTTTCATAATCATTCGCACTTTAGTTTATAATCAAAAATACAATTATCGGTTACCACTTATTGAGTAAAAGTTGGAGTATTTTAGTTACTCAATCCTTATAAATACGATCTTGCAATTGCTATACACTTACACTAGAGTTCTAAAATCATTAACAAATATGTTCTAGTTCGTGCAAGTAGAGGTTGCATGCTAGTGTGGTTGAGTTATACAAGACTATTTAAGTTAAGTCATTCTTCTTCTTCTTCTTCTTTTTTTCTTTTTTTTTTTAACTACAAAATTAAGTTATTCTTTAACAAACGTACATGCCATTATTGTAATATGTACCACATAATTACTGTAATATTTGTAATAAATAAGAATCGAATATTAGACATTTTTAAAGTTGGATGTAATTTAACTAAGTATTATTTTGGTCTATGTACTTTATTTTTGGTTCATTTTGATTTATATATTTTCAACTTTAATTTGTTTTGGTCTCTATACTTTTAAAATGTTCGTTTCAATCTATATATTTTTAAARGTGACTATTTTAGTCTTTAATTGTAAAATTTTAATATAAATTCTACACTTAATGAAAATCATTTAATACAAAATCGAAAATAAAATTGAAGAACTGAGATTCTTACTTTTTAAAATACGGACTGAAATAAATATTTTAAAACCAGGAATAAAATAAATCAAAATATTTCAACCTTAATTTTTTAAACTAAGAGCTCGCAATTTTCCAACCGATTCTGCCTTCTGCTGCTAGCGGAAGACGTAGCACGATTCCTGGCCACCGATCAAAGCCCATTTTTCTTCAATCCTACTCTTCTTCACCATAATTGCCGAAATCTGGAACTGTAATTTAAGAGATCCATATGAATCTCCCGCAGTTCATGTGGATCTTCACATTCGGAAGAATCGTTGGTCACAGAAATTGATACTTGAAAAGTTATGCTCAGCAGAAGGCGTTTCGCGGAGTTCATAATCGGTTTCAATTCGGAAACCTGGAGAAGGAGAAGCCGACGGTTGTCGAGCAATTCCGGGAAGAGGTTTGCCGCGGTGTGGGGGAATGGCGATTTCGGGAGGCTCGGCCTTGGGACTTTGGATTCTCAATGGAGACCTGTTGCGTGTTCTGCCTTTGAACACGAAACACTCAAGGATATTGCGTGTGGTGGCGCTCACACTCTGTTCTTAACAGGTCCTAAACTTCCTTTCTTCGGATCTTTGCAATTTTGAATTTTCCTTTTTGAGATTGACCATGGGATGGGAATGAAAGTGGTTATATTAAGGTTCATAATGTTGTCATTTCATTTCGTTCTCCTGCTGCCCAAGCTCGTTATATATACTCCCGTTCCATTTTTGTTTTTGTTTTGAGCTTCTTGATTTTGACAATGTTATGTATCTATTTGGTGAATTGTGAAGATGTCAGCTGTGTTCGAGTAAAGGCTCACGAATTGTCCCCCTCCTTTGGCAGAATCTGGACGTGTTTATGCTACTGGTCTTAATAATTTTGGGCAGCTGGGCATATCAGATGACAAAAGCTATTCTACGGTATGATATCTCACACTTCAATCGTCATTATCTACATGTGATAGTTTTTGGTAGCTAAATTTTGTCCACTCTGAAGCAATGATTGATCCTGTAGTTTTTGTCTGAGCTTTATCTTTGTATCCTTTTTCTTCTGTGGAGTTATTTTATTGCCCCTTTCATGTTTCCGGGTCTTTCTTGTATATGTATATATTTTTATAAAGACACGTTGATTATCAGCATGGCATTTTAATGCAGGAGCCTGTTGAGGTTAAAATTCAGAAAGAAGCTGTGCATATCTCAGCTGGTTATAATCACTCCTGTGTTGTTACAGGTTTGCTTCGTAGTCCATTTGATCTGAGTGATGATTACAATGAAAGCATTAACTTCGTTTAGAAGTAATATGTATTAGTTAGCTAAAGCTCCTTGGCAGTAACTTGTTGAAGATGTTAGAACAAAAATGAATTAACTTTATTGAATAGGAAGAATTATCGTAATTTAACTCTTTGTTGGGTAGTTTAGTTGAAAGGAACGCTTCTATTTTTCAGATATATATTAAGATTTGGAATTGCTCAGTATTTTTCTCTTTTATAGGTCCAGGAAGGTAAAACATATGGATTTTGAAAACACACTTGAATTTGCGTACTTGAGATGGCTTTTTGTTATTTTCTTTTTTCTCTGATGAAGATATGGATATCTCATCTTCTTCCTCTTGTAATTTCTCTCATTAAACAATTTTGTTATCTTTCAAGAATTAAGAAAAAAAGAGAAAACTATTTGTCTTCTTCCACTTGAAGTAATAATAAGGAATGAGTTTTTGAGTGATGGTGCCTATTTTCTTCTATGTTTCTTCAAATTCCTTGCGAATTATTAGTCTGTATTAAACCTTTATCGTTTAAGTTCAAGTTCAATGTTATGCTACCTTAAGCATATAGCATTAACCATTTGCCTCTATCTTTATCTTCCATGAAAAATAAGTTATGCACATTATTTATGCTTCTAGCCATCTAACTTGTGATTTGAAGATTTTGTTCAGAAAATGTGCTAGATTGTGAGTGATATCTAACTTTATTCAAGTTAAACTATACTACTAAAAATTTTTTTTTAGATAAGAAACAATTTCATTGATAGGTGAAATTACAGAAGGGGAAAGAAAATCCCACAAAAGACCAGTGGAGTTACAGAAAACACCTCCAATTGGTTAAAAGAGAGGTCAAACTATATGAGTGAAAATAAGGGGACGATTTACACCAAGACATAGCAGTAAAAAGAATGCTATTAAAAGAGTGTTGAAAGGTAGCTCTTTATCTAGGAAGAGCCTATGATTCCTTTCATTCCAAAAAATCCATAGAAAGGCACGAATGAGATGCTTCCAATAGTTTCCTTTGCTTTCTTGAAGGGGTGTCCCACAAGGACAAGTGAGATGAGGTCGAGGATATCAAGAGGCAAGGCGATTGATCAATCGAAAGCTAGAAGGATCTTATTCCAAAAAAGTCGGGCCAAGTTGCATGTGTGGAAGAGGTGGGAGGGAGATTCCCCATCTGTTTTGCAGAGGATGCACCAAGACGGTGAGAGAGAGATGAAAGGCAGCCTCCTTTGCAATCTGTCGGCTGTATTGATACCTTTATGGGGGAGTTCCCATATGAAGAATTTTGTTCCTTTTGGGTAGGTGTCACCCCAAATGGCTTTGGTAATTGGCTAGGGAAGATAAGATTCCTTTGGGGCAATGTCGGAGAGCAGAGATTTGGTGGAGAAAGTACCTTTACTGTCCAATGGCCAATTCCATGTATCTTCACCAGTATGGAGGTAAGTGATTTCAAGCTTGCTTGATAGCAAAGCCCAATAACTTATTTCTTCATCCTTAAGTAGTCTTCTATAACCCATGTCCCAAAAACGAAGATTTGAATTCCAAATCTGTTTGACAGAAGCTGTTTTTCGGAGGGAAAGGGCATAAAGGCGGGGGAAGGTTGAAGCCAATGTTGAATCAAAAAKCCACTGATCGTACCAAAAGGATGTAGAAGCTCTGTCTCTGACTTGGATGGAGGTTCTTTCATAAATGAGGTGTCTCTGTTTGTAGATGTTCCTCCATGTTCCGTGAGCAAAGTTGATGGCTTTGGAGCCCGGCTTGGTGTTAAAAGCTTCTGTTGTATACTTTGCTTCTATGGCTCTTCTCCAAAGGGCTGTTTTCTCTGTATGGAATCTCAAAATCCATTTAGCAACGGTTCTTGTCACGCATTTTGTGAAGGCCGAGGCCTCCTTGATCAATAGGGAACCAAGTGCATGGAAGATGAATCATCACTGCCTCTCCAAAGAAAATTCCTGTACACCTTCTCAATGGCCATGGCAACCCTATTTGGCAAAGCAAAAAGAGAAAGATAGTAAGTAGGTAAGTTGGAGAGTGTAGCTTGAATCAATGTGTGACGACCCCCTTTTGAAACATAGGTATTTTGCCACGAATGAAGTCTCCTTTCTATCTTCTCGAGCATGGGAGTCCAAAATGCCATAGAGTTCGGGTTAGCGTTGAGGGGAAGGCCCAAGTAGGAGTTTGGCCAATTACTTACTTTACATCCGGGTGATTCAGCAATGGAAAGGATCCGGTCCCTTTCCAAATTGATGCCAAGAACCTCCGATTTGGAAAGGTTTATGTTTAACCCTGATGATTTCTCAAATGTCTTGACAATATGGAAGAGGTTTTTGATGGCCTCATCATCATCTATGGAGAAGAGAATAGTATCATCGGCAAATTGAAGATGATGTATATGGAGAGGCTCACTTCCCATCATGGCACCCTTAATTAACCCCATGTCAGCGGCTTGTGTAAGGAGACGGCTGAGACAGTCAACCACCAAAATGAAGAGGAAGTTTGATCACTACCCCTTTATGCTTTTTCCTTTTCCACTCTTCTATGACTTCGTTGGCTATTAGGGATGTATCAAGGATTTGTCTCCCTTCAACAAAAGCCGATTGTTGCTCCGATATGGTGGATGGGAGGACTTGCTTGAGTCTAGAAGAGAGGACCCGAGCCACAATTTTGTATAAGCAAGTAGTGAGGCTGATGGGTCTGTAGTCGCCCACTGAACAAGCATCCAACTTCTTTGGGATGAGACAAATAAAAGTTTCGTTGAGGCTAGCATTGATAACTCCATTCACAAAAAAGTCTTGGAACACTCTCATAATATCGGGCTTGAGAATGTTCCAAAATTTTTTAAAGAATTCAGCGGTGTAGCCATCGGGGCCCGAAGATCTGTTGGTGCCTAGATCACAAATGGCAGTCCAAACTTCAAGTTCAGTAAATGCCTCTTCAGCAAATGTTTTTGATGTGCATCGATGGGATCCCATGACAAGGAAGGAGGGAGAGTTCTGCAATCAGCTTCTTTAGTGTAGAGCTGTGAGAAGAAAGAAAGAAACTCGTTAACAATATCAATTTCAGAGAAAAGGCTGGTCCCCTGTCTAGTAATACTACTAAAATGAAGTAAAATATTTTTTTTTCTAATAATAGAATTGAAAAAAGACAAAAAAGGTGATGAGAAATCAACCCGAAGGTGAGAGATTAAAAACAATTCTCCCAATGGATTAATATAAGAAAGAACTATAGTACAAGAAATTTAATGCGAAGAAGCTTTAAATGGAGGCCTTCAAAAACTATGGTCCCAAACCTCCTTGGTTTTTAATTYTGCATGGAAAATTCTTTGGTTTCTACTTTCTATCTCGCTGGACTTTTCAAAGAAGTCATCTAATTGCTATATGCTAAAGCGGACGTATAAAATCAAAATCAAAGGAAGTAGAATCCTCCAAATCAAGAATAATAGGGGGTGKTATAGGAAAATTTCAAAGAAGATAAAGAATAAAGATGAGGGAGAAGAATGCAAAGGGTGATCCTCCATTATCCTAACCAACAATCTTCCTATAAACATGGATATGTCGATTTACTAACTTACACCTCAACAAACTTAGAAAAAGAAATATAACCCCAAAAGATGGCTTTTCAAGTATCCCTACACGTGCCTATAGCCCCATGGATTAGTGCCCACTCAGAAGGTCGAGCCCCATATTTGCTCACAGTGATCCTATGCCATAAAGTTTAGACTCTAAAGGGAAATGCCATAGCCAGTGAGCTAGAAGGACCTAATTGCCTCATGGCACATTTTCAGGTTATTGGCTGTATTTTTTTATTGATTTCCAGTTGTAATACGTCTGTAATAGTGCTATAGCATGTGTATTATTTATTTTTTTGTTTAACTCATGTAAATTGAAGAGTTCATTTCTTTTTTTTTTAGGTAATCGTAATTCCTATGTATATATGTATATATCTCTCTCTCAATATATATTTTAAATTGTTCTCTTTTGTATACTTGATTGGAATATTAAAAGAAAATACCAAATATAAAGAATTTACTGTTACAATTAAGCTCTTGCATAACATTCATTGATACCCTTCAGATAAAATCATCTRGGTAATGT
Organism: Momordica charantia; assembly: GCF_001995035.1. The sequence continues at coordinate 302,628 of NW_019104610.1, forward strand.
AAAATATGCCTTTAAAGCCAAATGGTTTTCTTCTTCCTCCATTTTATTTATTTATTTATTTTTTGGTTGAGTTCAACAAAAAGTGGTGGTGGGATTCGACCGAACTTTTGGTTGAGGATRTATGCCTTAACCACTTGAGTTTTTGATGTAAAGGAGGGATTATATAATTAGTTTTTTCTCAAGCTTTCTTTGTTGATTTTCTATTTTATTTTTTTTTAGCTGATGGAGAGTTGTATATGTGGGGGATGAATTCAAGTGGACAGCTTGGTCTTGGAAAGAGTAAGCACTAGATCCTGAAAATATCTTTCTTGCACTGTATAGTTTTGAAAATCTAGTGACCTCATTTGCAAATTAAAGTTTTTCAAGTAGTGGTTGTTAGACATGAGCAATGAATTAATTATTCAGATGTACCGTTGGAATTTTCCCCTTTTCTTAGTAAATATTAATGATGATAAATTTAACTTGTCCATATATAACCTATCTATAATTATGCCAATGATTATGCTAGCATTATTTTCTGTAATTTTCTTTCTTCTTTCGCTGTTGGTTTTTCCCTTGTGGGAACCTTGTATTGATTTCCTAATATGAAATAGACTACTTTTTATATTTCTCAAAGTTAGTTGGTATCAGGGTAGGCCCTAGCTGCCTAAATCATCATTCATCCATACTGTTCCTCCGGCGAACCCGAGTATGTAGGTTTTTTTGGCAAGGTGGAGGTTTGTTTGCGCGTTCTGACCTAGTTTGTTTGCAGTTCTACTGGCACAGTTGTGGTCACACCTTAGTTTTCCAGATCTGTTCTCACAACTCTTCCTTTGGTGGGRTTCATTTGACACTTACCTTTTTTGTGCCCTAGACCTGTTTGCATCTCGCCATTAGATCTATACGCTATACCTATCTGTCCGTTTTTGTCCCTTGGCATTGTTTGGCATCATTGACTTGTCTAGCTTGCTCCTCGTTCGTTAGTTGTYGCCATTGTTTGCTTTCCTTTGTATGATTGTGGTCTTGTTATATTTGTTTATTTTTTTGAACAAGAAACGAGATTTTTCATTGATTAATGAAAAACCATACAATGCTCAAAGATACAAACCCCAAAAGGAGTGAAAAAGAGATAAAAAGTAGAAAGTAAAATACAGAACCTAAAGAGAAAGAAAAGCTTCCCAATTGCTGTAGATGGTGGATGAAGAATAGCTTGAGAACAAATCCGAGAAGGCACACCATTGGGAGGCTTTAAATTTGGCAAGCTCGAAACATTCGAAACGGTCTTTCTTCTTGTCATGGAAAATACGTTGGTAACCATAACTCTGAAATAATGGCTTTGATAGCATTAACCCAAAGAGATTGGGCCTTCGGGAAGGAGAAAGTATAAAAGAATAGCTGCTGGATGTTGCTTTTGGTGTCGACCGAGAAGACCCAAGATAAATTGAACAGCTGGAAAAGAGCCGACCAGCAGCTTGATGCAAAAGGGCAATGGAAGAAGATATGATCTTGTGTCTCACTGTTAGAATAACAAAGGCAACAGACTGAAGGCTGTAACTGGAAGTTGGCCATCTTTCTTTGCAAAGTATCTGCTGTTTTCAAATGCCCATTTAGGATAATCCAAGAAAGAATATTAACCTTTTTTGGGCAAGAAGATTTCCACAGACCCGAGAATAAAGCCTTTGGAAGAGGGGTCCCTTTTGTAAGATGGGAGTATAAGGAGTTTACTGAAAAATTCTTTGAGGCCTCAAGATTCAAAAGTAGTTTATCTTCCCCCACAGTAATGGACACTGATCTCAAATGAGATAGTAAAGCTACAAGTTCATCAAACTCAGAATCTTTGAGACCTCTTCTAGTTTTGATGTYCCAAGAGGAGGATGAAGAGTCCCAATTTTCCCATGAGGATAATGTGGATAAGATCTAGGCAATTAGTCATAGTCTTTGAGCTGACTCTGAAACTAGGATAAATTTGAGCAAGCCTTACAGTCTCTAAATGTTGAAATTTTGAAGAGTATTTGGTAGGACCTTGATCTTTTCAGTACATATGAGTGGACTCACCTAAAAATTTACCATCATCCTAAGAAAGCAGTAGAGGATGAGAATGATCACATCTACAAGTTTCTTACTAGTCTGAATATATAATTATGTTACAACTAAGTAATTTTCTTTTCTATTTCTATTTTGTAGTTGGTCTTTCTCTTAGTATTACTTTCATTACATTACATGGAATGTGATACTATTTTATCCTCACAAACTTGGTTGTACTGCTGTATTACAGGATCAGCAAAAGCGGTACACCTACCTACTAAAGTAGATAGCTTAGACGGCATTGTAATTAAGAGGGCTGCTTTAGGTTCAGATCATTCAATGGCTGTTACTGGTATRAATATCCTACCACATTTTATACACGTAGTTTTACCATTTTCATGTTTTGTCAATAAACTTGTAATTTATTATTTTATCTCTCTTAATGTTCCTTTTATATTCTTCACTAGATGGAGGTGAAGTCTTAAGTTGGGGAGATGGGCGGTCAGGAAGATTGGGTCATGGCCATGAGTCAACTCTTTTGGGGTTTCTGAAAAGCACCAGGTACTGTTAGGTTCATACTGATCTGCGATCCCTTTCCCTTCCCCCGCTGGAAAAAAAGAAAAAAAAAAGAAGAAATTGGCATTTCCACTTCTAATGACTCTGTTTGTATTGCTCTTGTTGAGCTTGTTTTTCATTTCTTTTTGTCTTTTTTTATTTCTTTCACCCTTTTGTGGGTTTTGATCCCAGAAGAATTTCTTTTTTCGTATATCAATAAAGAGTCATTTCTTGTTAAAAAAAATGTTGGATATAACAAGTGCAAGGATGAAAATACCAAGAATTATTCTTAATAAGGATGTCTAAATAATAAAGAAAGAATAAAATGCAGATGTAACAAATAACTTACAGTAGAGGGCCAATACGTGATTGAATAGAGAGGAAGAAAGTTTTCTCGAAGTTTTGCGATTAGATATCATGTGTATGTGTCTTGGATCTAAAAGTACCGTATAAGATTGGTTACATATAGGTGTAGAATTTAAAGAAACAAGATTGGCCTTTGCTCATGTGTTAGCATACAGTTTTGTTTTCAGAAGGAAAACAAAAACAATTGAAGAGATTTTAGTTTACTGTTTACATATTTCAGAATTATTTGAAAGTTCTTCAATCAAATTTGATAATAAAGACTTATTTTAAAGTAAACATATTGAAATAATTTTTTATACAAAAATAGTTTTATTTTATTTTTTATTTTTTAAATGAGAAACACATATTTTATTGATATTATGAAATATACAAAAATGGATAAACCCATAAGGCATAAACACATATTTCATTGATATGATAAAATATACAAAATTAGTTAGAACACCCAATGAAATAATAATGCTGGTATTGAATTAGATATGCCGTATTCTAGATGGATGTGTATCTATATTATGTCATATTGCGTCATAGTGTTCTTTGTTTCTTGTGTTCTTATGAGTTGTATATTGGTGTAGTGAATATACACCCAGGCTAATTAAAGAACTTGATGGGATTAAGGTAATGTTTCCATAGTGAGCCTCCATTCATCCTCCTTAGGTTGTCAATTCTTTTTTATTCAACCTTTTCTTTTACAGGTTAAACAAATTGCTGCTGGGATGCTGCATTCGGCATGTGTAGATGGTTGTCTCCATTTCTTTCTTTTTTTCTTTTAATGGTAAATGTCTGTTTCGATGTTGCTTCTGTTGGCACACAGTGTTACTTATGCTCAACAAATTTAGCAGAAAATGGAGCTGTTTTCATATTTGGTGAGAGGGCAATGAACAGAGTGGCAAGTTCCAACTTCATATTCAAATCGATTTTATTATCCTGTAAAGCTACCTTTGTATGATAAATATACCTTCATTTAAATTCTCAATGGTATGATATAGGGCTTTGATGAGGCAAACAAGGCAACAATACCATCTATTATCAGCACACTCTTGAACTGCGAAGAAGTTGCCTGTGGTGGTTATCACACGTGTGTCCTGACAAGTAACTTTATCCTTTTTTCATTGTTTTAGAATTTTTATTTTTCCTTGATTATGTAATTAATAAAACTCGGAAATTAGATTGTTCTAATTTTCACAATGGGCTGCTCATCCTTTCTTTTAATGATGGATGACTCTATATGATTGTTACACCATATATAAAAGAAGTTATTTGAGATTCTGATCACCGTTGTCTTCGTTTTTTGGTTTCTTGTTACAGAAGCTGGAGACCTGTACAGTTGGGGTTCAAATGAGAATGGTTGTCTTGGTAATGGGTATGCCTCACTTGAATAATATTTTGTAGTTTGGACCTCTTTTCTACTTTAAGGTTCATCAGTTAAAATATAGTGTTCATGATATCGGGTTATTCAGGTCCACAAATGTCTTTGATCTCCCTGAAAGAGTCGAAGGTCCTTTTTCGAGGTCCCCTGTAAGCAAGGTTGGAGTTTTACGTTCTTCCACTAGAACTGCTTGAATGATTTGATCCTTTATTTTCCTTGTGGAGACAACTTCATTTTTTTTCTAGTTTGGAAGCTACCTCTTAATAGCTTTCTAGCTTAAATAAATTAGGATCTGAAAAGGGCAAAATGAAGAAAAGAATTACACATAATATATATGAGCAGCACGACATTGCCATTTTTTTAAAGAAAAACATAAAAATAAATCAGACTTATGTGATATTTTTTTATTCATTTTTGTTCAATATGTTTGATTAACATATTCTACAGGTATCTTGTGGTTGGAAACACACTGCAGCAATCTCAGGTAAGAATTTTTAAATTCCGAAAATATAAATTTAAGATTCAAAGTTATTATTTCTTGAAGACTTCCATATTAGGTGAAGATTCTTTTGTCTTTGTAGAGGAAAATGATGTAAAAACAAATGAAAATAATTACTTGATTGGAACAAGTCTCAAATTTCACAGCGAGTCTAAACAAAAACCATATGGTTAAACATAATACCAATTAATGTTGTGTAAATTGTTATATGGACRTCAAAAATTGAATCATTGCTATTTCATGTGGTTAAGGATCCCACGTTGAAAAGATTAAGAGACCTAATAAAGGTATTTATAATATACATGAGCTACTCCTCTTAGTACTAATTAGTTTTGAGATGGAACCCTACGGATATTGATATGGTATTAGATCCAATAAGTTCAAACGAGCATCACGGTAAAAAAAAAAAAAAAAAGGATCCGGCCAAGATTTGTGAGCCCAAAAGAACCAACATGTTGAGGAGGCATGTTAAGGATCCCACATTGAAACGATAGACCTAATAAAAGTTTATAATACACATAGGCTACTCCTCTCATTACTTATTGGTTTTAAAATGGGACGCCATAGATATTTACATGTAAAGCTCTACCCAAAGGCAAAGTTCACTGCTTGCATCTCTATCTAGAATGAATTACCATAGACATTTCATTTCCTAGCAAATTAGACATGGACATATATCAACAGGATACTTTTCGTAAAGAAGATGATATATCTTTATAAATGTTATTATAAGCTTGGTCAAAATCATGATTTTAAGAAATTATTGACGAGCGGGTAAGAGAACTCAATTTGCTCATGTTGCATCCATTCATGATACATGTAAGAAGTCTGTTGTCATTTAGCTGATGATTTCGCTAAAGTTAGACAATGCTAGAAAGAATTTGAAGCGTCACAATAAATTCCATTGCTATTACAACCATTTCTGTGTCAAGTAATTTAAATCACGGCCTCATTTCATTCCCTACCTAATGGGTAATGGACTTTGCTGTTACTAATCATATATCTCAATATCTCTATAGGGCACTTTCTCTCCTCTCTCCCCCTCGCTCACTCTCTATATTACTGCTCTCAGACTATAAAAAAGGTGTATGCCTTCACTGCCTAAGAATTATAAGATGGTTCTATGAAATTCAACTACCTAAGATATGGTGAAGCCATACACTGACTAATAATTATAAGATGGTTCTATGAAATTAAACTACTCCTTAATGCTTGCAACTATGATAGTTTTGCATCTATGATTAAAGCAATTGATTCTCTTTAGTTATTTCTCCATGTCACAACAACATAGGCTTAGTAAATAGGAAGGTACATCAGGGAGGAGTTACTATGTATAGATATTCACCATTGGTACTTTATTTTTTTATAATCAGGATGTCTAGGATCCCATTCCTTACATTATGCTCATGGCCCACCTCATGAATTATTGAAGAAGCCAGCTTCAAAAGACAAGAAGAGTTTGAAGTTATTGAGTTTTTAAACCGAGGGGTTTGAACTTAGGACCTCTTAGGATATCTCCAAAAATCCTTGGCCCGTACTACTGTCCATCCTTTTGTTATTGATAATACACTACTTGAGGGTTGGGTTTCTTGTCTATGCTTCACCTCATACTCAAGGGAGATTGTACATGTGGACTGATGGTATAATTAATCTACTTGTAAATAATACAACCAATTTCTTTTGGTTTTATTCCTCTTTTATATCCTTTTCGTATCCTTTTCTCCTTTGTTTCTCGTTCTATTCTTTGAACTGAATACGTATTGCAGTGATGGGTTTTCTGTAATTTAGAAGAAACAATGCGATTAAGTCCATAAAATTTGATGCTGAATCAAAAGGAACCGAATCTTTGTGCTCAATCCTAATTGGATGAGTTAAAATTGAGTTTGGAAGAACAAAGGATCAAAGCATTTGTAAATGAATTTTATACTTGAAATGCAAGGGGTTGGTTTTAAATGAACCTGCTGAAGATTGCTGCTAAATTCCATCCGAGACACAAATATGTTAATACATTACTAGTGTGCTTTTGTATTTTMTTTTCTTGTAAAAAAGAAAAATAAATCAACGATCCAATTATTTTATTGTTATTGAACCAGGTGGTGCTATATTCACTTGGGGTTGGGGAGGTTCTCACGGAACTTTCTCTGTGGATGGTCATTCGTCTGGGGGTCAGCTGGTACGTTGCTTCTCTTGCTTTTCTATTCTTCTTACTGCTGGATTTGTTAAAAATCGGTCGACATTTGAATGTGATTACTTGAAATCTAGAGTCTTTTTTTTTTTTTAAACCTGCATTTGCATTATGATTTCTTAGAAAATAAGTTCTCATTTGAAGCGATCTGATTACATATGAAAATTCTAAAGACAGGCACAAGAGCACTGGCATTGCTGCATCTCTGCACTGAACATATTTATACGTTATATGGTTAAACAACTACTTCTCTAGTTATTTAGTTCTACTGGATAGAATTCTTTTCTTAAGGCTTACTGTTTAACTGCTGGACTTCTAATAGTTTAGGCCCTGATAACCATTTTGCTTTTTAGTTTTCTGTTTTTGAAAAAAATTATGCTTGTTTTCACCCTTCTTAAAACTACATAGAAAAAAATAAGTTTTTTTGAAAAAATATTTGTTTTTTAGTTTTAAAAATTTGTCTTAGATTTTGCCAACAATTTTAGAAAATAGATGCAAGACAAATAAATAGGTGAAAATAATGTTTTACATGTTTAATATTCAAAAACAGAAAACCAGAATCTAAATAGTTATGAATTTTCAACTGGGCTCTTGTATCTTGAGCTAATGTTTCCTGTTTTAGATCACTCCTACGTAAGGCCCATTTGGTTGCTATTTCAGTATTTTGTATCCAAAATTTCAATTGATAAAGGATGAATCTGTTACTACTACTGTTTTAAACTTCATTGTCTACTTTTTTTTTTAAAAAAGTTAGAGCAATTTTCAAAAGCATGGTTTTTGGTGTCTCAAATATGATTGAGATGCCAAAGGGTTTCGTTTCGAAAAGTCTGAGAATAAAACATAGAAATTATCAGTAAACGATCTCATTTTTTAAGAACAAAATTATTATAAAGTGAGGTCTAAAGTTGTTAGTCATACCCCATATTTCGAACTCAGCGGTCTCCATAAATTCCTACAACAGTTCGTCTTGGACTAATTTTACAACTGTCCTCAAACAGCTTGTGTAGCCATAAGGGTTCTGCTTGAATTGCAGGGACACGGCAGTGATGTTGACTATGTGAAACCTATGATGGTCGACATTGGGGAGAATGTGAAGTCAGTACAAGTCTCCTGTGGGTTCAACCACACCGGTGCCATACTCGAGTACAAGTGAGTTTTGATTTCGAACTTTTGACCATGAGATGATACCCTACATTTCCAGTACAATAGTAATAGGTAGAGGCAGTGCTCATAATTTGCCAGTCCAAAGTCGTCATAATATGTTTCATTCCTATAAATAAAATCTTGAATACATCTACAGCATCCCGAGTCAACGAAGAAAATAACAACTGTAAACTATATACGACATGCTTTACCGGAGTCTAGGAAAATAATTATGAACATGAGAGATGTCTTGAAAATATTTATTCAACATTCAAATTGAACATGACTTCTTTGTCAAAACTGTGGACWTRGATAATGATCTTGCTAATTATTATTATTATTTATTTTACCAAGGTAAATGTGCTTGGATTGTAAAGCAGTCTGTTTATTTAAAAATCAAAGTGAAGAAGAAATGTGAAATAAACCCTTCTATTCAAGAGTATATTTATCATTCCTGTATCCTTTTATATAATACATCCATAATGATATTATGTATATGTGAATGATTTATTTTCTCTATATATTTTTTTAAATTCTTTTTGAAAGAAAAACTTAATCTTAGACAGACCTAAGAAACAAATACTAAGGTCACGTTTGATAACTATTTTGTTTTTTATTTTGATTGGTTTTAAAAATTAAGCTTATAAATACTACTCCATTTATGGGTTTCTTTATTTTGTTACCTATTTTTTGGAAACGGTTTTAAAATGTAAGTCAGAATTTTGAAAACTAGAAAAAAGTAGTTTTTAAAAACTCATTTTTGTTTTTTGAAATAACATTCAAATATGCCTCAAGGAATATGAAGAATATATAAAAGAAATGGGGAGAAATTAAGCAGAAAATGTTGAGAACTGTATGTGATATTAGGTATACATCAACGGAGATTTTGATAAGCATGGTACAAATGGCTCTTTTTATTTATTATTATTATTATTATTATTTTGTAGAATGATATAAATGTGGGAGGGGATATTCAAACTTTTGATAATAAGAAATTAGAAGATTACTGTTGAGTTGTGGTTTGGCTAATGACATGTTTTAATTAGTCTAACCTTTCGACTCTCATTCAGTCCTGACAAGTCAACTGAATATGGGGAGGGAAATTAAGTACCTGTTTAATGTTTCAGTTTCTTGTTTCTCGTTTTTAATTTTATTAAATTTTATTAAGAAAACTAAGTTATTGATCTCATATGTTAGAAAAATTATCATTCTTGGAAACAACAAAAACAAATCTTTTGTTTCTTCTCATTTCTAATTTTTCTAAAATATAAATAAAAACATTATTTTATTAATTCTTGAATCTACGGGTGTTGGGATATGGAATTTCATTTTTCTTATTAAAAAAGGAAACAGAAAATGGAAATGTTACCACAAATCTAAATGAATTGTTTTTCGTAGGATTTTGCTCTATTGATTTTGTTGGCATTGCTCATTCTCAAAGCAATTGGGTTTCGGTTTTAGGTCTAATGAAGATGGGGAGTTTAATGGAGACCAAATCTCAAATAATTTCATGTCGTTTGACAATTATTAGAATATGGAGCTCATTTGCTGGTCGTTTCAATTGGCCACCAGCAAGAAACTTGTAATAATTAGTGGTACATACTAAGAAAGGTGAAGAAGGGTATGAAAGGAACTAAATTGAAATTTTATTAGAAAGAATACCAAAATTTTAAGGATAAAAAGATAAATTTAGCCCTAACATTTCTATATATTGTAATTATTCAAAAAATAAATAATTTAAAAATTAAAAAAAATGTATATATAATATCCATGTAGTTCTTTTATTTTTTTTTAACTTGTCAAGTCAATAATATTTCTTCATCCATTAACTAACAATCAACTTAACTCAGAAAATTTAGAAYCATCAAACTTCACTAAAAGTATCTATAGTAAAACATCAGCAACTAAATAGACATCAAAATCAAATAGGACCAACGGARTATTTTATGTTTTTTTTCATTTATTATGAAATATCCCATCAATATTGAATCAATCAAAGACTAAAATAAATATGTAATTTAACCATATTAAAACCCCACCATAGAGAAATAATCCCACAATGATGGAGTTAAAAGCGGACATAAAACCAATATGCACAAGAAGTGTGTTAAAGACTCCATCCCACTCCCACCCTAGAAGGCATTTTTCATTACAAATCAAAGCGTGTGATAGACTTCCAACTCTTACCGCTCCTCACTCTTCACTCGAGTACTAAATTTTCGTCGACATATCAACATTTTATATGTCCATGAATTCGACATCGACATAAGGGTTGAATCAATATTTCTATAGTATTGCAAAAAACTAAAATCTAAAAAATATCAACAAAATATTAGTAATGTGAACATAATGTTAAGAAAAATACCTGGCTTCTTACCGGTGCTTGGTCTTCACCACCACTAATTAAATATTTGACAATTATGAGAGAGAAATGAAAAAACATAGATTTTTTTTTTWAAAATAATGAGTTGTTCATTTTTCAATGATGGCGAGGACAAAATTTGATCCAAACCGACAAGGAGCCCACTATTTTCGTAATATTAATACAAATAATTTTTAATTTGTTTAAAAATGGTGAATGTTTATTTGTTAATTTAAATAGTTTTATGATTTTRTTTTTATATTGTTTAGAAATATCTATTAACATCAACAATTGATCCATATTTTCATTGATATTCCCATAAAATTGAGACATGGACATTTTATCGACATSGATAAACGTTGCTTCTCACACCAACAAAACATTTGTTGTAATGTTTCCATCAAACAATCCCTCTTGTCTCTCTCTCTCTTCTTTTTCTCTTCTCACCAACCAACCAATTATAGAGACTTCCTCAGTTAGCTGAAACCTTACTCTTTATCCCCTCATTTCCAAAGTTGGTTTGCCTAATATCCTTCCTGAATTACTCACCAACCCCTTCAATATTCTCTCGTATTCTCCTCTTTCAAGCAGAATTCAAGAACATAGAACATATTTCCTTTGATCCTTACCCCTTTTTTGTACATTGTTTCCATTGCATGTAACTATGTTGGATTCTTTATGTTCGGTTCGATATCCGATCGTCCTTGTTGCGGTGTTGGCTACGTTGTTCTTCATCGATTTGACGGTTTCGAGCTCGACGCTCTCGCGGCGAGCTCTGCAGCAACAGAAGCTGTTGAATAATGGCTTTAGAATGAGGCTTCATCACGTGGACCATCATGTCAAGAACTTGACAAGATTCGAGCGGCTGCAGCGAGGGGCGGCGCGTGGGAGGAACAGGCTGCAGAGGCTAAATGCCATGGTGTTGGCTGCCGCGGGGGGCGCTGCCGTGGGAGACCAAGTGCAGGCGCCGGTGGTGGCTGGAAACGGCGAGTTTCTTATGAAGTTGGCAATCGGATCTCCGCCGAAAAGCTTCTCGGCGATCATGGACACTGGCAGCGATCTGATATGGACGCAGTGTAAACCTTGTCAGCAGTGTTTCGATCAATCGACACCGATTTTCGACCCAAAAGAATCTTCTTCTTTCTCTAAGCTTTCTTGCTCGAGCGAGCTCTGTGGAGCTCTCCCGACGTCGGCATGCAGCAACGATGGCTGCGAGTATTTATACACGTATGGTGATTATTCCTCCACCCATGGCCTTTTGGGTGCCGAGACCTTCACGTTCGGAGATCCSGGCGAAGATCAGGTTGTTAAATCACTGCTAAATCCGGAAAAAAGAAATAGAGCTTGAGTTAGGATAGATTTGTTATTATTTTTCAATTGCTTTGCTGGTTTCTRCAACTTTCTCATAATCATTTTGTTCTCTATTTTCTATTTTACAAAATAAGCATTAAAATATTATTTTCACCTCTATTTTTTATATAGTCTTTATAAACATTTTTAAAATCTAGGCAAAATTTTAAAAAAGAAAATGAATAATTTTCAAGAACTCATTCGTGTTTCTTAATTAATTGCCTAAAAATTCATAAATATGATTTCAACACTAGTGAAAGACTTATTAATGAAATTGTATTAAAACAAACGTAATATTTTTTAAAACATAAAATTTCCTTTTTAGTTCAAAACTTTCAAAGTCTCCAATTTGTTTAAAGATAACCATTTTAGTTTTCACGTTATTTTGCTATTTCTTTTGATAAGTATTATATCTTTTAGATGTCAAAAGATTATAACACATATTTTTAAGTAAAAGGAATGATATAACTTCAAAGACTGCATGAACATGTTAATATAGGCATATATTTAGATAGATATTTTGAAAATTTAATAACAAAAATATTTTATTTTATTCTAAATATAAATATTTTAAAATAAAATCAGATTTGAACTTAAAATTATTTTGCCAAAGCAACCTCAACGTGTACCTCCAACATGTTGTACTAAAAAAACTTAAAATTATTTTATGGATATTTTTTCAACATCGTATGGGTCGTATTTGAAAATGCAAAGTGATTATGAATATTTTTTTTTAATACAACATCGTGTGGGAAAGAAGATCCGAATTCACGATATTTTGGTTGAAAATAGGTGCCTTRACCCGTTGAACGTAACTCAAGTTGACGTGATTAATTAATACTAACATCTCATTTTTTCTCAATATTTCGTACATATATTCTTAACACAAACAGGTCTCAATCTCGGAGATCGGGTTCGGTTGTGGAGACGACAATGAAGGAGATGGGTTCAGCCAAGGCGCGGGGCTGGTGGGACTGGGGCGCGGGCCCCTATCGTTGGTTTCTCAACTGAAAGAGCAAAAGTTTGCTTATTGCTTAACCCCCATTGATGACTCAAAGCCAAGCTCACTCTTGATGGGATCTCTAGCAAACGTGAAGCCCAAAAAATCACAAGATGAAATCAAAACGACCCCTTTGATCAGAAACCCTTCTCAGCCCTCTTTTTACTATCTTTCTCTTGAAGGGATCTCTGTGGGTGGCTCTCATTTGGCCATTCCACAGCCAACTTTTGAGCTTCGTGATGATGGGAGTGGAGGAGTGATCATAGACTCAGGTACAACAATCACATACATTGACAAAAGTGCTTTTACTCTACTCAAGAAGGAGTTCATTGCTCAGATGAAGCTTCCAGTCGACGACTCTGGCACCGGTGGCCTCGACCTCTGCTTCAAATTGCCCTCCGAGGCAACTCAGGTGCGTTGAGTTACCATTGAAACCTGAACGTTAAAGTTCGTGTTTTCTTTGAAAAATTACTAATTTAGAGCGTGTTTAGTGTATAGATTACTAAGGGGTTTTAACGACTAAAAGTACTTTCTTAAAAGAAAAATCGATAATGTTTGGTAATAAATGAAAAATATGTTTCATAAATCAGATTGATTTAAAACTCTTTAGAAAGAAATACTTGATGGATAACTATGATTTTAAATTAGTATTTGACCGAAAATCGTTTACTACTAAGAGAAAAGTATATATTTGTGATTAGTAGAATAACGTTGTTTGAATGCATATAGTGCAACCAAATAAATTTGTTATATTGTAACAAAATGTAATCAAATGCATGATTAAAAGCATTTATATTAAAAGTAGTTTAACAAGAAACGCGCTTAAACTAAAAGGTATATCAAACCCGCCTCAAATTAATGAGATAGGTATGTTGAATTTGTTTTAACAAGGTGGAGGTTCCGAAGCTGACTTTCCATTTCAAAGACGCCGATCTAGAGCTCCCCGGCGAGAACTACATGATCGGTGATTCYGCGGCCGGGTTGTTATGCTTGGCCATTGGAAGTTCCAGTGGCATGTCTATATTTGGGAATCTTCAGCAGCAAAACTTCATGGTTGTTCATGATCTTCAAGAGGAAACCATTTCGTTTGTGCCTACTCAATGTGATGGAATATAAAAAAGGTTAAAGGAATTTGTTTAGTTAAAATTGTTATGAATGAAAGAAACTCCAATTATGGAGTGAAATGATACGAAGTTGTGTTTAGTGAGTTAAAGGTATTATTATGAATTTGATGGTTCAATCTCCCAACAGCAACGTCATCTCTACATTTCAAAATTACGAGTCTCTCGAAATCTCAAACATGTTAAAGACATGTGTTCTTGATTTCTTCTCTATTGTCCACAATTCTACGTTGGTGTGATAGTATATATAAAAATTGGTGTTATGAATGAACAACAAATATTTATAGRTGGAGTGAAATGAAAAAAACAACAAATCTTTTTTTCCCCTAGTTTCATCTGCAAAATCTTTTTTTTCCCCAAGCTTCATATTTCAAAAGGAAAAAAAATCGGAAAGAATACACAAATTTACTTGAAAACTTCATATTGAGAAACCAAGGAGCGGAGAGGAAAAATAATATGATAATCATATATCAAATTTGTGGCGTCAGCTACAGCRGAGAGAGGGCGTCGATTCATGCTTACTCGACCTCGACCTCTACTGGATAAGGATGATTCCTCTTTCAGTTATATGATCTTTTATTATCATTTATATTCTGACTCGAATTCTCTTCTTCCCTTAGGTTCTCACACACTTACTAGTCTCTTCCCTTAGGCCTTATCTTCTTTGGAATAAGCAAATTGTATGTTGGAGGTCGCCTGGCGTGAGTTTGAAGCTGAGAAGAGAAGATCTCAAGCCAAGATGGTTGATCTCAAAATGAGGCTTGATGAGACGGACTCAACTTTTCAACTCTRAATTCTTAGCGAAGGAGTTCAAGAAAATTGCTGAGTATGCCAATCTTCAAAATGTCTCCATGGAATGTGGCGTTTTTTGGTCACTTCGACAGCTTTCAAACGAGCAGCTCGAGATGGACTACTCCTTTTTTTTTTTTTCATGAACGCTTTGAGGCTGAGTGTAACGCAAGTGATGACATGGACGATGAATAATTGTTTGCCATCTTTTTAAATGTTGGTTCTGATTTAATTAGGACCATTTACTTAGACTTATTTTGAAATCAAAGATCTAAGCTTGGCTTTCTTTTCAGTAGTACTTTTTTTCAGTTGTCTCAATCAAGCTTCAATGGAATATTTTTCAAATTTAATATCATTTGTTATAATTAGTTTTTAATCAAGTCTCTTAGGCTCCACTAATAGAATTAAATTCGTTAGTTTGATTGCTCTTGGGTCTTACTTGCTGGGCTCATCCACTTGCCCTTTTTAGAACCTTTGGACTCATTCGCCACTGGCCTTTTATACCCATAGTTTTTTTTTTCTAACTTAGCCTATTTACCTGCTTTTAGTTTAAACTGGTTGGACTTATTTGCTTGCATTTTTCAGCACCCTTCGGCTTTAAACATTTGGGCTTTATTTGTCATTGGTCTTATATAACTCTGGTTTCACTAACTAGCTTAGCATGTGTTGCCTGCTTTTAGTCTTACACTCTTTCGAGTTCCTTAACCAATTTATCGTTGATTTATCTTATTGATACTTAGCCGCTTGAGGAGTTAGTATTTTTATATATATAAAAAAAAGATCAATAAAAAGATAACTGCTCGAGTATTGTGCAACAAAATTACTCAATTATTAAATACTAAAACAGAACCAAAATCTAGATGATAAATTACAATACCAAAKATCTAAATCTAACCTAACCAGAAGCGAAACAATCAAACTGCAAATCAAAGATCTATCCTAACCAAAATATCAATTGACAAACTATAAAAAGAACCTAGCTAATGTTTGTGAAGATTAAGCACTTAAACTGCGATCATTTAGCCTTCTTGCCTTTTAGAGTAGTGGAGTAGCATTCCAACAACACTCATTGTTCTCCTTTGACTTCTCCTACCCCACCTAGTGCTGAAAACTTCATTGACTAGTGGTACGTGGAGGGTATTGCCTTCATTTTGTATATAGTAAGTCTATCCAATATCACATTATATGACGAAGCGTAGTCGACAGCAAGGAATTCAACCATCCTTGTAACACTTCTCAATCCTTCGCCAAATGTGGAGTTCTATGCTTCCTTCAARGATAACATGTTCTCCTTTGAACTTGACAAGCGGTGTTGGATTGCTCTTTAACTTCCCTTCACCTAACCCTAATGCCTCTTACACRCTTAAGGATAGCAAATCTGTCGAATTACTATTGACTATCAGAATTCGATGAACTTTGACATTCAACATCATTAGAATGATGAYTAAAGGGTTTTTCACTTCACCATCTGAAAACTCAAATTTGGGTGTTTGTTCAGCTAGATGGATTTGGTAGGTTTTATGGGCTCCTGGATCAGCCTTAACTTTCCTAACATATGCCTTTCATCTCTTCTAGCCAATTATTTTCCTACACCTCCAAATATCATCTGTATTTCCATGGGATGGGATTTATCATCTGGACCATCAATCGGGCCTGCTTTCGTGAACTCTTTGAGGTATCCCCGTCGAATTAGATCTTCGATTTCTTCTTTAAGGTTGTAGCAACTTTGTGTTTAATGGTCGTAATCATGATGAAAGAGAAAGTATTTACCGTTATTCCACGACGCTTCCATCATTTCAGGTTATTTGAGTAGCTTTTTATCCCTAATTTCCATATGGTCCTGCTCAAGTTGCACAATTGTCAGGGTGTACTTTTCAAACTTCTTCAGAGGGGATCCTACTGACCCGATTATTCTTATGCATTGTTTGTCTTCCTCCACTTCGTCCCAAATTACTTTTCTCTAGACCTCTCTGTTTTTTCGATATAGTTCGTCTAGCCATGCCTCTCGTTGGAATCTTGCTTTGAGTGGGTAGTTCCCTCGCACTCATGTACTTTTGAGCCTAACTTGATGCCTCAACGAGAGTGGTAGGGTTTTTTTCTCCGAAAGGCCATAACTACTTTTCATCTTTCACACTTGACATGAAGGCAAGAAATGATACCCCATCAGTAAGTCCATGACTTMGCAACTTCTCTTCATTAAATCGTGCTACGTATTCTTTRAGGCCTTCTAAGGACTTCTATTTTATAGTGAGGAGGTATGCCACTAGTCGGCTTCGATTCCGCCCTCGAATGAATTGCATGACAAATGCTCTCGCTAGTGCTTTAAAAGACGAGATCAATTTTATTTGTTGTTGTTGAAACCAGATTTAGGTGGACCATATCAATGTAAAAGAGAACATCCTKCATCTAATAGCCTCGACCACTATGTAGATGTTCATCTACTCCTTGTACACATCAAGATGGTCAATAGAATCTATCAAGCCGTCATACTATTTGATGGCTGAAAGTTTAAAATTTTGGTGGAATTTCTTTCTCTATGATCCCTGTTGCAAACAGCTGAGTTCACTTATTCCACCATCTCCTCTAGATCGCATCCCTTGTTATCGCAACATTTTACTACATCTCGGTATTTGTCTCTTTCCTCAAGATTGTTAGGCTACGATATTTTTGGCTTGTCAGCACGGGTTTTCTTGAGATCTTGTCGACTATATCAGTTGCTTTTACCCTTGCATTGCGTCACGTACCTCTGTCGCTTCTCACTTATCGGACCCAATTGACTGAAGATTTCGTCACGCGGCTTCTCGTTTTCGCCCATCTTTAGGTTTCTTGGATTTAGTAGGTTAGTCGTGGAATCAACAAAATCACAAATCATCGAGGCCTTGCCTTTTCGAGAATCTCGGACCAATATGGATTGTCTTGAATCCTRCTGTTATCATTTAGGACGAGAGATAAGTTTTGATGCATTTCTTCAACTCTCTCATCCAGAGCAACTAACKTGTCYCCTTGTTGCTTTCATTCCTCGACATGTTGTTCTTCCCGTTCTAAAATTCGTCGACTCGTTTTACTTGAAGAAATCCCCTTGTTGCTTTCATTCCTCGACATGTTGTTCTTCCCGTTCTAAAATTCGTCGACTCGTTTTACTTGGAATTTCTTCAGGTAAGACAAGCTCTTGGTTCACCCTCCTTCTCTGAGCCCTCCCTCTCATTCTGCTGATGGATATTTCTTGAATTCATGTTGATCATTTTGGCTTTCGGACTTTAGTCGTTTCCTACAAATGGCGCTAAATGTTGATGTAGAAATTTTACTTTTGATCTGTTGACTAAATATTGCACCACAGGGACTCGACGTTGACTTGTAAAAAAAAGAATACTAAACACCGGTGTGGTGCTAGCCACAGTTAGAATCGTAGCTTGAAAGTTTGTATTGTTAAGTGTAGGGCTTTTTTTTTTTTTTGCCTTTAGGGTTAAGCCTTATCTTCTATTTATAGGGGTTGAATCTTTATATTCTTAGGAAACCTATTTCCCTTGGCTTCAATGTMGATATTGTTGTGGGCTGGATGTCGAGCGAAAAATGTCATTGGCCCATTATGGAATCGTACYAACTCGAGATGGGTTTTGGACCCATCGTCATAGAACGTCGGACGGCCACGATCTTGGTAGGTCGAGCTTTAACCCCTAATGGGCCAAGAACTGGTCGTTCGTGGTCTTGGTCGGTCAGGCTTCGGCCCCTAGTGGGTCGAGCCTAGTACTTCTGTTGGACTTATGGATTTCGACCTTTCTCATCCTCTTTTCTAATTTGGGTATGTATCTATTCTGTAGCTTACGTGTCAAGTTTGATTTTATATATCAAGAACAATATGCATTGTATTTCTATGTGTTGTTTGTAACTTTGAAATTCCTTGAATAAATGTTGTAATTTTTATTTTTACTTTTTTGGTAAATTTATTTTTTTTTTTCTAATTTCTATATTTCAATTTGGAAATTTGCTTTTCAATGATAGAAGGTCTAATAGTTAAAATATCAATATTCTAAAGTTGTTAATAGGATCAGTATTTTAGAGGACCAAGATGCATTCTAATATTATTCCCTAAAAGTACCAATATTTTTCTTTGTTCTACAAAAATAGCTATGCTTGTTGCTTYAGATGAACAAAGATGTGACAAAGCTAGGCAATGAAGACCAAGACCCTCTAGATATCGCTTGAAGATTGCGTGACAAAATATCTGAAATCTTAATGAAAGACTGTTTAGCTTCCTCCTTGTAATTCTCTAGTGACTTTATCTAAAAAAATAATAAGAAAAATAGCATAAGAAAAATCGGCAATCGTTCCTTGACCAAGCTAGTGTGGTGGTACTAATACCTTTCCCATACACAAAAAGCTCTCAGATCCAAAACTTTTATTCGTTTATTAATCTACTTCTACTTTTGAGTAAATAGTCACACACCTTAAGTAACGATTAGAGCGGCGATCTCTATTTTTTCTTTCAAAAAGAAAGTTGTCCACACACGCATGTAGTAAGAATCGTTATTCCTATCCAAACTTGATAATATTAAAAAATATAGGAACTCATAATGTTGTTGAAGAAGACCTCGCACCATGGTCAAATCATATGTTCTCTTGAGTTCTTTCTTAATCTTCAAATTTTTATAAAATAAAAAGTAAGATCGATATGACAYACTAGAAGGGGGTGAATAGGATTACTTACAAACTTGTAGTTTTTAAAAAATTAAAATTAAGGATAACATAGATCAAAYTAAATTTAAATGTACAAATTAAAGAGTAGAGAGAGATGATACCATTAATTTTTATAGTGATTCGAAAATCCCTAGTCCACCCTCTAAAACTACTTCTTGGGTATTTTACTACACCGGCTCTCTTACAGGTGTGAACCAAACCGATCGATCATCTTTTGTCCTAGGATAAAGAGAAACCTACTATCCTTTTTACTAGTTCAAGATCTAACCAATTGTATTTTCTCACGACCCAAAGTGTACCCACACCTTAACACAAAAACCCAAATTTTATGTAAAAATAAGTAATGCAAAAAATACCTCACTAAGATAGATTTACAAATTTCGCACTAAAGCAATAACTAAAAAGCTCACTCTAATGTATCTCTCACAATATATATATATATATATATATATATATATACAACTTTTTTGGTGGAGAGAATGGAAAGTTTGAGAGCAAAATAATTGAAGAACATAAATGAAGCTTTTGCTTAGATAATTGACGTGTAGGAAAATGAAGTTAATGACTTTATATAGAATTTTGATAATGAGTTTTGGCCATTGGATTTTGGGGCAATAAAGTATGAACAATTAAGATTAAGAAGAAAGATAAGGCAAAATGAATAAGGAAAATCGGAGAAATTGGGGGAGAGATTGGGAGAATTTGTGAAATTGAGAGAAGATTGTGGAATTGAGAGAATTGTGAGAATTTGATTTGTGGAGATTGAAAATTGTTGGATTTTTAATGTGTCAAAGAAAGTGAATTTTGAATGAAATTGAGGAATTTAATTACGTAACAAATAATTTAGTTCATTTGTCGTTTTTGTTTCTTTTTGTCAAAAGGTTACAAAAATTACAAAGTTCCAAATTTGTAACTTTATGTGTTAAAAACACATATATGTTAAACTTAAATTCGTTCTTAAGTGAAAAGTTTTTTACATTTATGTGTTAAAGTTACATATGTAAAAATGTTATATATGTGTTTAATTTGTGTGAGAGGTTACATGTTTGGACAAATATATATAGTTGTGGTTTTCCTCRTTTGAGAAATCAAGCTTTCTCATTTGAGTTCCTCCTCATCTCATAAGAATTCTTTTTCTTTTGGATGTTGTTCTTGTTTGTGTTGAGAACAGGTTTCTAAAAGCTGATAGATCTGAGTAGTTTAAGGTTGTTGTTCTATCGGAGTTAGTCGTTGTATCCTATTGAGACGATCATTGTAGTCTGCTARCAACTTGTGCAGACTGAATAATTGTCTTCAGGTTAATGCCATTTAAGCGTGTCTCGACTGTATTTATCAAGTTTTGGTGTTCATCAAGCTGTCGATATCTGTATTGTTCTTAGCTAGTTAYGTTGTAATATGTTTGCCAGTATTTCACAGTTTATATATACAACATATATTTTCCAACAATCTGAAAATAATTAATGATGGCTACAAACACTGCCACCAATGGTCCCGTGATTGTAGGATCAACTATTGTCAAATCTCATGCTGAAAAACCAGAGAAGTTCAAGGGAAAAAACTTCAAAATATGGYAACAGAAGATAATCTTCTATCTCACCACCTTGAATCTTGTTCACATCCTAAAAGAGGTATGTACAACTACTTCTAGCTTCAGTCTAAATCGATTGCTTGACATCTCAGTCAATTTCTATTATTTTTCTACACTAATAGATGAGGAGCCTCAAAATTTTCAAGAAGCTGTGTGTTGAACGTAAATGAATCCTTATGTGCAAGTGTACACTATCGTTATAGCAAGTAATAAAAAGTTCGAATCCACAGGGAAATGCTGCCTACACACTCTAACAATGCTTTAAGAAACCTAAAATATATAATCAAATAATTCTTGGTCAACTCGAAATGAACAGAATGTCTCAAAAACTAAAGAACTACTCTGCACACTAACTACTGTAATTCACACTACAGTCAGGTTCGAATAGCGTCTAACTAAATGATAATTAATGAGGAAGCTTGATTACTTCGTTTTAACAAGGTAAGGGGGAAGGCTTAGGTGTGTCTTTTCCTTGGTTGCTTAAACAATGTTGTAGCATTAAGAATGTGAGTACTGGCCAAACAGACATGGATCCTTTCTAGGTTTCCCAGATTTCTRCTGCTAGGGTTTATCGACAAACTTACACAGCGATTAAAAGTAGTTTATAGCAATGCTAGGTGAGTCCTATTCCTAAGCACTCACTCTCTAACACAAGCAGAATTTATAACAAGCTGAAGTTCATCACTCCTCATTACGCTTTTCCAAGAGATAACAAAGAGATATTCCAAAAATGGTGATCAAGCATGCTGAGAATGAGATTAAACACAACAATAACTTAAAACTCATTCATTATTAATATCAACAACATAGTATTTAGCTTCAGAAAAAGTTTACAACCCTTCCCCCTTACAAATAGGTTTAGCTACGCATAGTCATGGTGGAAAATAACAAGAAACAAAAATCAATGAAGAGATACAAAGAGAAAGTGGGCGTAAGAGTGAAAACAAAGGAGCTGAAAGGTTCAGCTCCTTATGGTCTTCTCTCCTCTAGCTCAGCTGCGGAACTCCACCTTTTTCTTGTTTTTCTCGAACTGGTTTCTTGGGAGAATGTTTTGATGTGAGGGATGATTGATGTCATAAGTCCCCTTTTTGGAGGCTTCCTTTAATGATGCTTTTATACACCTTTTGTGTTTAGGGCAACAAACARCATTCGTGGGCCCCCAACTCTCAGTTCCAGGTGATTCTTCAATTACTATGGTAATTTCCCCTTTTAACAACTGTGTCACTATCACTGTCAATTTGCTGCTTTTCTGTACTTTTTCTTATTGTGATGCTGTAGCACAGTTAATGCTGCAACAAATAACYCAAAATTAAAACTTATAACAAAATTTGCAAAGCTAAGAAGAATGACAAATATTAATTCATTTCTGGCATCAATAAGTTTATTTTTGGTGATCTTAYCGCTATCTTTAGYTAACATATATTGAACTTCAAGCCCAAATAACTCTCTTTTGGAAAGTTATCACAGTGTTTATCTCAGGATGCTTCTWATTGGAGAGAATCTGCCAATAGTGAGATAAAATCCATTTTTCAGAACAATACCTGGGTATTGGTTGATTTATCTCCTCGAAGTAAACCATTTGGAAATAAATAGATTTTAAAAAGAAAGCTAAAAGCTGATGGCACTATTGATAAATATAAAGCTTTTTTAGTAGTTAAAGACTATCATTAGAAAGAATGCTAGATTTATTTGATACATATTCTCTAGTGACGAGAATTACATCTATAAAGATGTTAATTGCTATAACAGCTTTATGAAATTTAGAAATACACCAAATGGATGTAAAAACTGMATTTTTAAATATAGATTTAGATGAAGAAATCTATATGGAACAACTAGAAGGGTTTGTTGTAAAATGACTTGAAAGGTTTGTAAACTTGGGAAGTCTCTTTATGGGTTGAAACAAGCACTCAAACAGTAACATGAGAAGTTTGATCACACTATGTTATCTAACTGATTTAAGATAAATGAGTGTGATAAATGTGTCTATGTTAAAATCATAGATCTAGATTGCGTCATTGTTTGCTTATATGTGGATGATATGTTGATAATGGGCATAAGTAGAAGTGTCATTGATTCTACTAAAAGGATATTGAATTCCAACTTAAATATGAAAGACCTTGGTATGATGTTATCATTGTAATTAAAATAACCAGAAATCAAAGTGGATATATACTTTATCAATCTCATTACATAAAGAAAGTGTTGAGAACATTTGGYCATTTTGAAAGTAAGCAGGTAGTTACTCAATTTGATCCAAATTGTAAATTGAAGAAGAATAATGATGAAGGTGTATCTTCTCTAGAATACTTTAAAGTTGTGGGTAGTTGAATGTACATAATGAATTGTACAAGACGTGATATTGYCTATCCAGTGGGAATATTGACAAGATACACTAGCAATCCTGGGCATGATCATTGGAATGCATTAGTCAGAGTTTTAAAATACCTGAAGTACACTTTAGATTATGGATTGCATTATACGAAATATCCATATGTACTGGAAGGATTTAGTGATACTAACTAGATCTCTGATAGCATGAAAATTAAGTCAACTAGTGGGAATATATTTACCTTAGGTGTGAAGGAGATGTGAATCCCGAAGCGGAAGCAGTAGAACGCGTTCTTGAATTTCTTTTGAAATTTAAAACACATAAAAATATAAAACAAGGAAGAATGTTGGATGTTACCTTTGAAGGCTCTTCTTCGAGTGATCTCAATGAGACAACACCACTTGATCTCCCTTGCTATGTCTCTCGGTCGAGAATACGGATTGTGGGATCCAATTACAAAGGGCTGAGAGAGAAAGAGAGTTAAGAGATTTAAAGCATTTARCATCATTTTAGAGTTTAACTTACTGTTATATTTATAGAGAGTGAAAATCCTAAGACCATTATGATAATTTCTCCTAAATGATATTTTCTCCTGAATCTAGGGAAAATCCCAAGATCATCAGGATATCTTCTTCTTTTTAATTAATAATAAACAAATTAATTAATTAAATTTAACTTAATTAATTATTAATCTAATTAATAATTAATTAATTTAAATCCAACTATTAATTAAATAAATAAATAATTAACAATTAATTATTTAACTTTTAATTAAATATCATATTTAATTAAAATCACATATTTGTATCATAACATACATTATATATATTTCCTAATATATAATTTGAACATTTCAAATTCTCTCAAAATCTTAATTCTCGTTTTACCCGTTGTGAGCTAGTAAGAGGACCTAATAGACCTATAGATCAGAAGCTCTAACGATACGAAATTAATCAGTCAAACTCATTAACCGAGTTAATCAACATTCGTTCACTGTAGGTCACTCCACTAAAGACCCGTAGCTGCACTCTTCTCACTGTAAAATATTTTCATTTCCACGAATGTACGACCATTGCAAGTCAATCCTTCACGAGTGCYCGTAACTTTAGTTAGGTCAAATTATCATTTTACCCCTAAGTTACATCATGCTCCTTAAATACAACTGCTCCTCCAATGAACAACACGGTTATGGTCCGACCAATAACCGAAAGTCTCTTCCGGGCTAGTAAGAGGGTGGGGCCTCTTGTTCAATTCTCTAAGTAGCACTAAAGGGAACACTCATCTACTCTCCTAAAGTCGGGGAGGAGTGAATTCTATCTTGTGAAGTTATGTTCCCAACTCCCTACTCGGTCTCGCCCCCAAAATGATAGGATTATTGAGTCGGCAACCWGGGTCACTCTCACCCATACAAATCAAAGGATGATCTCTTATAGGCCAGAGTTCGTAACTCGCTCAATATTAAGATCGAGTTACCTGGTCATCCTATTGAAATATTAATCTATTATCTAACGGTGTTACAGCTAAATATTAATTATTTCACGGTCTTGTCTTATACAAACTCATTGTATACGGTACCCCCATTTGCATGTCTCCACACGAATGACATGGATAAAGTCATTTGTAACTATTATAAAGTGGGTCGTATCCATAGTGTTACCAGGATAAGCTACCCAACCTTATCCATATACTATAGACCCTTTAGGTTACTACTGGAATATTATCCACTTGTATATCGAATATATACGGTATATATATTGTAACGACACTGAATTTCAACAATTATTTTGAGGTAATGTTATCAAGCTCCCTGTTCAATCCCTACCCAAAACAAAACATAAAACATCTTATTATAAARACAACGAGGAGATTCCATACTTCAATCAATCTCTAAGAGAAAATCTGTCTGCCTCAGTGGCTAGAAAATCCATAAAAATAAAGGAACATTCCAATGTCCAACCATCCTAGTTAAACAATAAAAAAAAAAGAAAAAAAAATTCAAATAAGTAAAACAACGAATCATCTGAAAAATCGTCCAATGCTTCAAAACAACAATATAACTAGTTTACTGCTAACAACAAGTCCTCAATGCTCCCAACAATCAAAATTTATAACCCACTACCCTAAACAAAAGTTCGCAGCCTAATGGTCTTTTCTCGGACAAGCTTCTCCATGTCATCACCACGACCAGGGATTTGTTCTACACCTGAAACAATTAAGGTAGAGGAGGGAGAGTATATAAGTTAAACTCTCACTAACTATTCACAAAACATCATGCATACTAACCACAACAATCATAACAGAAAACGATACTAGAAATCAAGCATCGAAGGCCATAACAGTCAAATAATCACACGTGCACAAACACCCAAGATATCAAGACTCATGCCACTCAGGCCACACGGCCCGCTGAACTCTAACTCCTTCACACTGTTTCTGCCCAGTACACTAAGTTAATCCTCCCAGTTTAACTCTTTTCGAATTGCATCGATTCTTGACATTTAGCCCTAAGACCTTGAACCGAAATTCCTAACCTAATGTCATGTTAGTCCTCCAAGTCTAACTCTTCAAATTTCATCAGTCCTTGCCATTTATCCCAAAGGGTCTGACACTCCTCTACAGAAGCTTGGTGTTCGACCTTGCCATTTATCCCCAAGGCCTTGAACTGTGCGTCAACCCTTGACATTTATCCCCAAGGTCYCGACGACTACCAGCGTGTTGGTCCTTAACCATCACCACGTCAAAGCCCAACACTTATCCGCAAAAGACTCATCATGCCGACCCCCGACCTTTTGTACTCGGAGCCTCGACATTCCTCTCTACCAGGACTGGCCTATCGACCTCCGACCCTTTGTACCCGGAGCCTCAACACCCAGTAGTGACGTGCTAATAACTAGATTCAACGTTTCATTCACTGTCCCAGCTGAGACTAAAGTACTACTTCTCAACCAAACAACCATAACAGTTTTCCACACCAAGCCACTCCACAGGACATCAATGCGTTACAATCTCAAGGATACACAACTTGGCCATGTTCAGAATATTCCCACCATAATATACCCCAAATAGAATAATCCAAGCCAAGAGTCAACATGCATTTCATGGTTACAAGTCTCAACAACCAATTCCTAGCATTTTCTACACCATAAAATAAAATATAAAAATAACCAGATACAAGAGTAACCATTCYCGAAACCCAGGGTCCCCCTTACAAGTAGAACTACAGCAAGAAGCCCAACCAATCCATACAACATTTGTCTTCACTCTCTACTATGCACGAACACAATGAGAGTATCCCAACCTATCATAAAAATAAATTTCARCACCCAATAACACGGTGAGCCGCGTCACGAGAATGCTACCATATCACACACAAATTTTCAGCACATAATATCATAAAGAAAAAACATATCGAGGATGTCACCACTTTTCATAACAATTTTCCAGCACATGATATAAAAGAAAAACACATAATTTATCCTCAAAACAATTTTCAGAACGAATGCAGCCATCAATAACACCCACGAGCCCTCACTCCATGGCCTACAATTTTTTTTACAACATGAGATGCACAAATATAATAAAAAATCGAGCAAGCAACCATTTTGCTAGCACCCATTGACGCACACACCCGCCCTTTCGTGCTACTTACAAACTGCTATGCTTCCAAACCATGCGTCGATTCAACACCTAAGCATCAAGAGACAAAAACAGTAATTAAAATAGAAATTCYAACCATCGAAATCCGTTCTAAGGTGCTTTGAATGTTTCGTTACCGCCAAAATAGACTTCGTTCATGTGCGGGTAACTTAGATCTAACTCGATGGGGCGTGGGTTGCATAGATCGGGCTGTTAACGGACGTGGGTAGTCGCCGAACACCGATAAAAACTGCAGTTTGCGTTTT
>NW_019104610.1:330310-359581 GCF_001995035.1 Momordica charantia
TTTCTTTTTCCTTTTTTTTTAATTCACTATGTCCCAACCCTAAAAACCCAAATTTTCCCAAGGATAGGCCCATGGGTTKGAGTAAACAAATCCCTAAGTTCCCTAACTCAATGCCCAACAAAAAAARAGCCCAACCGAACACACCACAGCTATTTGAGTTAAACAAAATCACGTCACTTCAAAACTATATAATTAAATAAAAATAAAAATAAAACAAGGTAAAATATTTTAATAAGAAGTAAATTTGAGTTAAAATCTCAAGAGTCRAGATTAAATCCAACCTGAGTAACACGGGGCGTTACATAGATACTATATATTTAAATATATACTGTATATCTATTATATACTGTTCCAGTTACATGACATAACCTCAGATGTTAGTTTATTGGATTTGGGTTAATGCAATTCTAAGAGAAACATCGATAACAACTTTATTGAATAAATATTTGTTTTATGTTTATAAATCACGAGTTTAGGACATAAAACCCAACAAGGTGGAGCAGCTGTGTCATGGAAATCCTCTAAACAGACATGTATCACACGATCTACTATGGAATAAGAGTTTATAACTCTTGATAGAGYTGGAGAAGAAGTAGAATGACTCCGAAACTTTCTTGAAGATATTCYATTATTGCCAAAGCCTATAAATACTATATGTATTTATTGTGACAGCTTAGCAGCCTCAATGAAARCTAAAAATAATGTCTACAATGGGAAGTCACRACACATAAGACGTAGACATAATTCTATCAAGCAATTGCTCTCTAGTGRAATAATTTCCATTGATTATGTAAAATCAAAAGATAATGTTGCAAATCCTTTGACGAAAGGATTGTCAAGAGAGAGCAAGTTGCATATACATCAAGGGAAATTGGACTAAAACCTATGAAATGAAGTATCTGTGGATAACCTAATCTAGTTGACTGGAGATCCCAAGATCTAGGTTCAATAGGCAAACTAGTTGGATAATTCATAGTTGACACACTAAGAACTTATAGTTTCTTCCCATTTCTATGATGTTGTTGATGTTAAGGCTATATTGATATCTTGATTACAAGAAGGATAGTGTCAGAATACTCTTAATCAATATCACTTATGTGAGAGTAGAATTGAGTCGGTTCTATGAGAACTTTTCAAATAGCTTGTGTTCTCTAAAGCTCTCATGAATTTGGAATCTTGTCCATGACCAAAATGGACACAACTGTATAGAACTCAAAGATACAAGAAAAGTTATGTGTGATATTTGTTGTCTCAATTTATCATGAGAATGATAGTTCTAGGGCTAGTTCTTACTATTTCTTCGGTAAATTCGATAGATATTCACTAAGGAAGGTTATTCAAGTCCAAAAGACGCATCTCCTGACGTATAACTTATCTATATGTTTTAAACGTCTCGGTCGTATTTTGTCTGTCTCACTTTCTTTCTTGTGGGGATTGTTGGATTTTTAATGTGCGAAAGAAAGTGAATTTTGAATGAAATTAAGGAATTTAATTACATAACAAATTCTTTAGTTCATTTGTTGTTTTTGTTTCTTTTTGCCTCTTTAAAGTTACAAAGTTACACATTTGTAAATTTATGTGTTAAAAACACATATATGTTAAACTTAAGTTAGTTCTCAAGTGAGAAGTTTTTTACATTTATGTGTTAAAGTTACCTATGTAAAAATATTACATACGTGTTTAATTTTGTGTAAGAGGTTATATATTTGGACAATAACTATATATAACTGTGGTTTTCCTCATTCTAGAAATCAAGCCTTCTCATTTGAGTTCCTCCTCCTCTCACAAAAATTCTCTCTTCTTTTGTGTGTTGTTCTTGTTTGTGCGTTGATAGCAAGTATCTAAAAGTTCTGCCAGATTCGAGTAATTTGAGGTTGATGTTCTACTGGAGTTAGTCGTTGTATCCTACTGAGACGATTGCTGTAGTCTACTAGCAACTTATGCAGACCGAATAATTGTATTCAGGTCAGCGCTATTGAAGCGTGYATCGAATATATTTATTACGTTTTGGTGTTCATGTATTGTTTGTAGCCAATTACGTTGTAATATATTTGCCAGTATTACACAGTTTATATATACAACATATATTTTTCAACAAGCGYCACATGTCATTTTCTCATTTGTTTGATTGTTGGAAGCCATGTCAACATAAGTGTGTCTTATTGATGCCACATGTCAACTTATGAGTGGTCCACTTGTCCATATCACYCACCACGTAGGATTTTTTCTCCTGACTTGTTTTGATCATAACTTCTTCGTTTGAACTCTGATTTGAGTGATTTGAAAGACATTGAAATCATCATTTGAAGCTCTACACTATGGACAATTAGAAATACTAAAGTCATTAGTGAATAAAATTTATTATCATCAAAATATATAATATGATTGAAGCTCGTAAAGCTAACAAAAAAAATAGTTACTTCAAGAGTATTGGTTACTCCAACAAATTGTGAAGTGTCATGTGAAGTTTTTTGATCGACAGGTAGGGTTCATTCTAAGGTTCCTTATTCCGGTTGTAAAGCAGAAGAAGYCCTTCTCCCTTATGTTAGATTGATTATCTAAGGGAAAAAGACAATGAAGTCTCCATATTATTTGCCACCACAACTTTTTAACTTGATCGTCAAAGATATCTATGACAAGCACCATACAAGTTCAAGTTAAATGAAAACGATATTCGCACTACAAGAAATTAGATTTTAGCCAACCCAAMAAAATCCTTGACAAAATTAATATAGATATATGAGCTTAAATAGACACACGTCTCGGTGGAATCTCACTATCTAACTCGTTGATGTCATTAGATGCCTTATTTCCTACTTAAGTATAGGCTAAGGCAACCATACCAAATAGAGAGAGATGGATTTGAGCTTATATGACTCTTTTTTTTGTTTGCCTTAAAAAATTACAGAGGTCGAGAGTATCAAATCATCCACCTTTGTGATGATAATAATGACTTCTTTTTTCTACTAAATTATGCTTGAATTAACGCACCTATAATTATAATTATCTCAATTGTTCACATTTTTTCTTTTCAATTCATCTATTAATTTAAAAAG
This sequence comes from Momordica charantia, assembly GCF_001995035.1. The sequence continues at coordinate 333,367 of NW_019104610.1, forward strand.
TATAGGATTGACTATATGAAATAGAGGTTTTTTTTTTTTTATCTAGGCTAGTGAATCTAAAAATTATATGGAATCTATCTTTATTAAATTTTGGAATCTTTATTTTATGAAATAACTTTTTTTTATCTATTGAATTACAAATATATCTTTCAAGTTTCTTTTGAGATGTGATACCATAAGTGTACGATCTCAAATTTTAATATAAATGGTGATAAAAAGGTTCTCGGATTTTCAAACATAAAAAAAACAATCATCGTAGGCTCAGAGGTACTTGACGTGAGGTGAGGTAGAGTGTACTATTGGGTCTAAGTCGAGATGATTTAAGCTAAATATGAGTTTATCAAAGGCATATTTAAGAGAAATCTCACCACTTAAAGTTGTGATTAAGTGGCTATATGCCTTATGCTATGCATCTTATAGCTAGAAGAATGATTTTCCAACTATAGGCAATCATATTGAGAGCCCATAGAATTCAATGGTCCTCTCAACTTCTTCCTAGTACTAAGATTAGTGTAATAATTTTGATACCATGTTGCATAGGTTTTGTTAAATATATTTGTGGATGTCATTTGGCATCTTCAAAAACAAACATCAAACATCATGACAGTCCTTACACACTAATGAAAGCTAAATTTAATTTTGGAAACATGTCATGCATGATTCATAGAGCTTGGTTCTCTTCTCATTTGAGTAATAAACGAACTGTTTGGTTCCAATTTTATATATTTATTGTCAACCTTAACATAGCTCAATTGGTCAACACATATATCTTTGATCAAAAGGTTAAAGGTTATAGAAGTTAATCAAATTCTCATCTTCACATGCTACGCTGAACTTAAAAAAAAAATAAAAAAAAAGGCCTATATATTGACTATCATTCAAGATAATTTAGCATAATCCTATCTTAATSAATTTCTTTAACTCAACCAATGGGGCTTTTTAATTATACTTTAAACACAAAAGAGCTCCTTAATCAGTCCCTAATCCATGATCCCAACTAAAGAAACCATTTGAAAGGTAGGGTGTTCATGAGTTGGGTTGAAGTACCTTTTAGACTAGATTCAATTGTTCTGGTTGTAAATTTTATTCAACCCCAACAACCATTAAATATTTGGATTGGTCTACTTCTAATTATTTGAGTCACTCATTCAAAATATTATATAACAATAAAGTAATTAAGTGCTAATATTTTAAACATTTTCTAACATTGAATCAAGATCCGTAAGRCAATCTCAATTTATATGGTAAAAAATTACCCTCACAAACCTGAAAAGTCACATTTAAGAGTTGTTGGAGAATAAATAGTCCCTAAAAAATTTATTGAACGAAATAAAATTACAATAAATATATCTATACATAATGAGGAATAATAAGTTCAGATTGGTTCAACTTAATCCAAATTTATTTTAGGTGAACCATTAAACCAACCAAACTCGTAGAGCTTTTATTATTTGAATCCAATCGAAGAGTTGATCTGGTCGTTCGGGTCATTGAATTTTTTGAACACTCATATTTAAAAGGAAATATATAGATAGCATAAAGGATAAGAAGCACAAAGGGCATATACTTGATTACAAATGCCAAACTTGTTGAGGGAGAGAGATTAGGGAATCCATAAAATGGCTTTGGTTTGAGTGGAATTGGGGTCCCTTCACAGACCAACTTTTTTTCTCCACTAACTTTCCATTTTCATGTCCTCATCCATAAGTATCACTTGGACTGTACGGGATATAGAATCTGTGGACCCAAAACCGTTGAAATTTTATCAATGCCTTTCTCCCTCCACCACACAACAAACAACTTATTGCTCTTCTTTTTCTTTTCAATATTAGTTCTCCTCTAAACCTTGCTTTCCTACCATATTTTRTTGATTGTGAATCTGCTCGGTAATGTTAACGTTTATTGTTTCTGGTTTCTAAATTTTTTAGGAACATGAGTGTTTAGTAACTGTTCYTGTTTCTCGTTTTTAATTTTTAAGAAACTTTTTCAAAATTGTGTAGAAATTTTGAAGGTAACAAAATGGTCTATTAGGTAAACGTTCTCGTTTCTCGTTTCTGTTTCCTCCTTTTTCAATAAAGAAAAATAGAATTACATGACCTCCAATACCAATAGATTAAAAAATGACAAAACAATATTTTTATTTATGTTTTGGAGCAAATTGGAAACCTAAACATGAAACAATAACATAAATAGTTGTCTACAAAAAATGAGAAACTAAAAAGAAGAAACGGGAAGGTTATCAAAATAGACCCTAAGTTTCCAATATTCCTGTTTTCAATTTTTTTTTCTTTTCCAAAATATAGATAAAAGCATTATTTTATAATTCTTGACTTTAAAAAGCATAATACATATAAAAATAAATACATATAACATAGAAATTTTGAATATTTAATTTGAAAAATTATTTTTCATTTAAAATTTTTACTTTTTTTCATTTAAAATTTTTAAGAACAAGAAACAAAAAACATATTTATCAAAACATATTTGTGTACAATAAAAAAGTAAGAACCAAAAACAAGTTGAAATAGTTATCCAAGATAATTATGTTTTTCTTGATTGAAAAAGAAAAAACAAGAAACTTAACATTACCCAAAACGGTTTTGTGTTTTAAGTCCTAATTACTGTATGGAAAATTATTTTAGTCTTTACATATATAAATTTTTATAGATAATTTAATGTCGAATTACAAATTTAGTTCTTTTTTTTTTCTTTTTAGTAAAACAAATGCGGGCATAGTTGTAATTGAATCTTCCACCTTTAAAAGATGAACAAAATGTGTGTTGACTGTTGAACTATACTCATGTTAGTTGAATGACGTTCATCAAGCTCTACCTTCTTCAGTTCAGCTCTACCTTCTTCAGTTCTAACAGGTTTATGTTGTAAATACCATAACAAATTATTGGAATAACCAATGATAATTTGACAAAATACCATATTAAAATAAAGTCTCGCAGACCAAATAAGAAAAAGAAATGAAAAGACTTGTTTACCCACCCCATTAAAAAATAGATATATTGGCCATTATTATCCATTAGGTATTATTATTTATGAATCTTATTCSCATAAATCACTTAAACATTCAATTAACCATCTTTAACTGGAACATAAATTAATTGAAAAATGTAGGCACCCAACCTACCACACAGCTTTAAACAATATCATTAAATAAATATATTAAACGCTGAACTGAGCTTAAACCGTAATTGACATGTATCTCCAATCAAGATGTCATGAGTTTGATCCTCCTACTCTACTTGTTGCATTAAAAAAAATTAATAAAAAAACATTTAATTAAAAAACAAAACAAAAGAAAAGAAGTCACTAGAATATATATATATATATATATATATATTTCTTTTTCTTTTTCTTTTTCTTTTTCATCAAATGGAACAAATGTTAGGGAAAGTGGAGAGGCACACGCGCCTTCTCACCATCTTCTTCTCCAAAATAATAAACGAAATAACCAACAAAAATGGAGAAGTCAAAAAGCAATCAACACATGATTCGATTTGACAATCTCTYAAAGAAAACGAAATTCCCATTATATTATCTCTCTCCTCTCTCTATGTGTGTATATATATAAATATGTGTCCTTTAGAGCTTCGAGAATTAAGAAGCAAGAAGAAAAAGAAAAAGGAAAAAAAAAAAAAAAAGAGATGGGTGAGAGGAAGAAGATGAAGGTGAAGAAAGGATGGTTGGCAGTGGAAGTAGGGTTGCAAGAGGAGGAAGATGGAAGAATAGAACGTTTTGTGGTTCCAATTTCCTATTTGTACCACCCTCTTTTCAAGAAGCTTTTGGACAAGGCTCAAGAAGTCTATGGCTACCATGCCAATGGCCCGCTCCGGCTCCCATGCTCGGTCGACGACTTTCTCCAGCTCCGGTGGCGGATCAAGAAAGAATCCGACCAACACGATGGGCAAAATGATCGCCACCGCCACCGCCAGCACCACCACCACTACCACCTTCCATTGGCTTTGTCTTTCCAGTCTTGCTGATGGGAGTGCTTTTTTTTCAATTATTGGTTTGGAGTGTAGGGTTAGAAGTTGGGAACCCTAATTCATAAACTCTTCTTGGCTGTGTATCTTTTAAATTGCCAAAGGAGATAGAATATTGTGTGTTACGACTCAAAGGTTAATGAATTGGAGGTTTAGAATAATTTTTGTTCTTCCACACCCTTCATTTTGTGAGTGATTCTGAAGAAACAAAAAAAAGTAAAAGTACGATAACTTTATGGCCACAAGTGAAAAGAGTGTGGAATTTAGCATTTATGTTGATGAATTTATGTGATTTGAATCATTGATCAGCTAAAGGTGATCTTTATATGTTCAAGAAGTTTTGATGCAAAGGTAAAAAAAAAATTAAAAAAAAGGGTAGAAGATGTCAATCATTTGACACCACGTGTCCCGAATCAACATATGGTTTAGGGACGATTCATGTCGATAATAGATTCTAACTTGATTGTGAAGTTATGTTGATAAATAGACATAACTATACATATATAAAATTAATATAAGTAAATGTATACGCGAAGGATAATATTACCAATTGTAAATAGAGTCGTCTCATGGCTTTTGATCTGAAATTCAAATCTACCTCATAATAAGAAAAATAGAAAACTATCCTTTCATCCCTAAGATTTGAGTAATAGTTCCATTTCAGTGTCAATTTGAGCATAGCTCGACGGATTAAAACATTCATGTCTGACAGAAGGTTGTGAGTTCTTTAACTCCATTCCACGTACCGTACTAGAATATGTAAATATATATTTTGTTCCATTTTGCCTCTAGGTTTTAAAATCTTGTTCTAATAATAATAATTACAAAAGTAAAATAAAAAATTTACACCCATCCTCTTTCACCACTATTCTTAGTGTGACCCGCTCAAACACAAGAACTCATGTTTAAAGACAAGAAACTTTAGATACAAATCTTAGAGAAAAAAGATAACTTAGAGATGAGTCCGAGAAGAATATTAAAATTTTGGAGGGAAAGTTTCCAGTGTCCACAATTAAACTTTTTATATTGTATTCATTTTTTATGAGAAAGAAAAGAAATTATCTCCTCAGTTATTAGAAAAAAAAAGTGAGATTTTGAATAATTTATTAAAAATTTTACAGATTAGTCCCTTTGGTAACGTTTACATTTTTATTGTTTCTTATTATTAATAAAACAAAAATAGAATTTCATGATCTATATAATAGCAGTTTCTACATCTTTTTCAATTAACACATAAGAATAAATTGGAAATAGAAAAATAAACAAAAAACTAAATTTTATTGTCTCCAAAATTTCTATACAAATTTTAGACATATTTCTTAAAAAAATGACAAGTCAAAAACATACACACAATTACGATAAGATTTATAATAAATTTCGAAAAGAGAAATAAGAGTGGCTTAATGAAGTGACTCTAAAGTCATTTGATAACCCTTTCGTTTTTATTTTTAGTTCTTAGATTTTGATTTTTGAAAAGACAGATTCTTTCTTTTTATCACGGATTGAATTTTATAATTCTGTTTCCCACCAACGTTTTTAAAATTCGAAGTAAATTTAAAGAAAAATATATAGTTTTTAAAAATAGATTTTTATTTTTTAAAAGCTCATTTTTTTCTCCTCGTACTCAACTTTGTTTTTCTTTTGACATATTTCTTTTCACAAATTTCTTTGTGGGTCTAAAATTTGGTTGAGCATAAATTTCTCTCATTAAAAAATTTATATTTCTCCCTCATTTTTGTATATATATTTTTTCATCATGGTATAACATATCACTCTCATTTTTCAAACGTACTCTCAAAATTTAATATTTTCTTGAATTTTGGCCACTCTCCTATTTCAACTTTTATAACTTTTATTTCTATTTCTAACCTATTTTTTTCTAACAAATATAACTTCAACTTTTCTCTATTCTAAATTTTGTTCTCGTTCAATTTTATTTCACTATAACTTTTATTCTTCATTTTATTTATTTATTTCCTCTAACAAATATATTTTGAACTTTCTTTTATGGTCTAAATTTTTGTCTCTTTCTAATTTTTCTTTCTTTCTCTAACGTATCGTTCGCTCTCAATTTTTCTCACTAAAATTTTTTCTAACTTTTTTATTCTCTAAATTTTTTTCATCTCTCTAAATAATTTTGGCAAGGATAGCTCTAAAATTTCTTTTTTATAAAGTTTCCAATTTTTGTCTCAGGTAAACTTTTATTTTTGTATCTCTGCATTAGCTGTGACGAAAATTCCCGCAAGATCTGGTCCCTACTCCACAAATAGGAAAATCAACCTACCATGTCCCGACTCCGTACCCGATTTTATTTTTTAAATAATATATATATATATATTTTTTATTTATTTATTTATTAATTGTTTTACTAAATTATGAATAAAATATTAAATATTTTTTAAAACTAATTATTTATACTACTAAATAATAATTTTACACTAAAATACATATAAATTATATATATTTACTGCCCTTTTATTTTTTAAATTATAAAACAATTAAAATTAATTACTAAACCGATAAGTTTTTTCACGAAGATTGCTGTCCCCGGATCAGGTTTTCTCAACCTGGACTTCCATTCTCAGAATCAAGGACAAGGTGGAGACGCAATTAAAAATTTCTACGAAGATGCGAATGAGAGAGAGCGTCCCGAACTGTCACTCCACACTGTTGTTATCTCTACTCAACATAAATTTTTTTCTATTTAATACATCTCTCCAAGTTTCTAATTTTGTAAAAGTAGAAAATAAAAAATTGTTAGCATATTCAGTGGTCTGTTTTCTAAAAACAATTATCAAACATATATGGTTTTTGTTTTTAAAAAACAAAAAACAGAATTCATTATCAAACGGCTCTTAGTTGTTGAGAAATTTCTAAAATCATGAACTTTTTTAACGGTAAAATAATAAGTACGTTTTAATATCAAAATTATTGTCTCCAAGAGATATCTTGGGTGGCTTGGGGCCTCAAGGAATAACCGACAAAAGATCATCAACTCTTTGGTAATTAATATATATATATATATATATATATATCAAAATCGTTAAAATAAAAAACATTACAATCAAATAATTTAGTAATGAAATAAATTAAAGTTGATAATTGGGTATCATTGTTTTAATTAAAATTTATATTAGCATGCTATTTAGTAATTGCATTGTTTTATCTCATTCTAAGTAGTTTCTAGTAAACAGCATTTAAAAGAATAATAATCTTATTTCCATCGATTTCATTCCAATTAATTTTTGCTTTGATTCTTGTAATTCTAATTTATGGTATAAGTAAACAGGGTTTCAAATCTCAAATTGGCAAAAACAAAATAATGGAAAAGGAGTAAAATCACAACTCTCAAGAGAACGTTTAGAGCTTACAATAGAACTTCCAAGAACATCTAAGAAACGTAAACTTATATATGAGTTTGACCATTTATGTATTGCTAAACTTATATATGAGTTTGACCATTTATGTATTGCTAAACTTATTTAATAAAATCAAAATTTTAAAAGATTATAATAGATCGTAGTTAAATTTTGTTATTTTATTTCTTTTTTAATTCTATTTTGTTAAACCTTTGAGATTATTATATTTTTGGTCTTAAAATTCAAAATTTCTTATTTCTCTAAATTCTCAAGTGTACTCTATTTCAATCCATAACCGTTAAGAAAGGTATATTTTAGTTTTTGAACTTTTCTTTAACAAAGAATAATATTATGAATTCGAATATTTTTATTAACATACTAGCATAGATAAGAATTGGAGTCACATAATTTGGTTGAGGTAAATGATTTAGTGGCCATATATTAGGTAGTTGAATAATAGCAAAATTGTTATTTTTCAAAAGTTCGAGGACTAAGTTGACATTTCAAACATTAGGAACCAAAATGTTTATTTATTTTTTAGTTGAAAGACTATAATATATATTTTAAAATTTCACATACTCTAAGATAGAAATAGAATAGACTTGAGTTGTAAAAATAATTAGATTAAATTACAAGTTTAGTTTTTAACTTTCATATTAATATGATACGTCCCAGAAATTTAAAAGGTGTGTAAAGTCTTCAAACTTTAAATTTTGTGTCTAATAAGTAATAGGTACCTAATCTATTTGACACATATTAGACAATTTTTAAAATTAACAAATCTTTTGGACATAAAATTGAAAGTTGATGGACTTATTAGACACAAAATTAAAGTTTTAGCGACTCACTGTACACTTGTTAAAATTCAGGACCTATTAGACCAAAATTGGAAATTTAAGGATTATTAGCTACTTTTTAAAGTTCAGGAGAACCTATTAGATACAAACTTAAAAGTTTTGAGATTAAATTTTAAATTATATTTATCTTAAAATTTAAATAATTGTTAAGAGAAAAAAATGGTTAAAAACTATTTTAATACCCGTACAGTGAATATTTTGATCTATTCATTTTCATATTTATCTCACTATTTTTCTATCACAAGTTTAACATGACAATTCACTCACTAAATTTTTTAAAATATAGTCACAAACTTGTATTAAAGAGTTCATATCTCTATGACAAATTTTATAAAAAAATGTGGACTAGAATGATGTCCAAAGATCAAAATAGATATTTAAAAGGAACGTGGAGAGTAAAAAACTAAAATAAATCAAATTCCACGTAGATAAAAATGTAATCAAAATAAAATAAAATAAAAGAAAAAAGAATGAGAGTGAGAGAATTGGAAAGGAACAGTTCCATGATCATCTTTGCGGTGGGTCGGCGCCGGCCAGGCCAATATGCGCCTTGATTTTTGTTCCATGTTGGGCGGTGTCCGTACACTTTTTTTTGCGCTTCCTTTACATGTTATCCACATTGTCCTACACTGCAGGTACGAGCGTAGGACTAAAGGAATAAAAAAAAAAAAAAAAGTAAACTGACCATTAACCATGAGTTCTCACTAGAGTATTAGAATTTGAGATCATGACTCAAGGGAAGTAATGAGAATATCGACTTGAATAAGGTAAAAATTGGTGAGAATACAATTTCTCGAAAACTTAAGGATTCCTCCGCAAGGTTCACGGAGGGTGAGTCAAGGCCTAATATCAGGTCGAAAGGCGTAGCCAATGGACAACAGGTGAATATTCCTGTACTAGTCTTTGTTGGTCCTGAGGGACGGAGGAGGCTAGGTTAGTCGAAAGATTGTTATCCGTTCAAGGACGCAAGGTGCCCCTGCTTTTTCAGACTTAGAAGGGGTAGAGAAAATACCTCAAACCAATGTTCGAGTATCAGGCGTTACGACGCTAAGGRCGTCAAAATAAGGAGTGAGTCAATATTTCCAATTTTCTATAATGTCACAAAAAATTGACGAAACATAAAAGAAATAAGGAAAATTTGCATAAAATCACAATTTTGAAAATGTTTCGAAACAAGAAATATAAATAGTTATAATATGCTTATGTTTCTTAATAAATTGAAAATGAGAAATAAGGAATTGAATACGATAAATTATGTGGATTGTTACAATCACACATGAATTTTCAATTTGATTAATCACTCACCTAAACTTATGAAGTTGTTTGCAATTAAACGCAACGCTATAACATCGATAATGATAGATTTTGCAAATTGCACAAACCACTCATAAAATATAAGAATTAGGTTTAATAACTCTTTGAAAGGGGTCTSTTAGCAATAGATTGCAATTATATTTTGTAAGTTTATGAGGACGGTTGATTAAATTTAAAATTCATGGGTGTGATTATGATTGCAACAACTTTTATAATTAAACGGTGGTTTGTGCAATTTTCTCAAAAGAATATCAACACAATATCATAAAGGTAGACGTAATATTAATAATAAGATTTTTAAATTTATTTAAAAAGAGTAAGAGACTTATTTGTTATTTTAAATATTTTTATATTTTTATGATATTTTAAATAATTTATCCACATAAATAATTTATGGATATTTTCATGATATTTCCATTATTATTTCTATAGGATTGGAACCTTAGCATTTCCACTCATGTCAACCTTTAAAATTTTTCATCTCACCTAAAAAAGAATTACAAAAATCACTTTGAATTATAAAATTTTTTGTAACAATRCGACCAAACTTTCAATTTGAACAATTATCTATTAGGGTTACGCAACAATATAATTTCAATTAGATCGTACTATTATAGGTTTGTTAATGGTTAATCGTGGGATATCGTTCATTCTAGATCCCGTGTTTGATAATTTTCTAATTTTCTAACTTTTTATGTGAGATTATTTTCATAGTTTTGTTTGGTTTGTTGTTACTTTCGTTGATTCGTTCTTTCTTCTTTCTATTTTCTTTTTCTTTCCTTTTTATTTTTTTTTTTGATAGGTCTCTTTGATTTTTTGTGTAAAAAAAAAATCACTAGTTTTAAAAGTAATCTCATAATTTATGAATGTTTTAAGATTTAATTGTAAGAAACATTTATAGCTTAGGGGTAGGTTAAACATTTTTCATATTGCAACTAATAGGGCTATAAGTGATTTTTTTTAGAGGATGTTTTATTTTTCCCTAAAGATTTTATCCTAAATATATAAGTTGATTCTTATTTTATCATTTTTTACTTTTGTTTAGTATTTTAAGAGTTTTGATGTAATTTTTACATATTTAATTTAGATTCTTACTTTTTTTACTACTATTTATTAATGAAATTAATATGACATTAAAATAAAATGTTTTTCACTAAATTAAGCTATACTTATATTTGCACACTAATTCTTAAATTGCTTCTACTATTTTAGTCTTTGTAAGCATTTTTCAAATGTTATAGTATGTTTATACTTTTTTTTTAAGCTATATTTTTACTGACTTCATAAACTCAAGTAGGAACGTTCATTTTCTCCATGGAGCCCCATCTCCGTTGGGACCCACCTAAATGGAGCGGGGAAACCCCGTTTAAATTTCCCACGAGGCGGGGATGGGGAAAGTTTTTTCCCCGTCACCTAAATGGGGACGGGGATGGGGAATGCAATTCCCCGTTCCCGTTCCCCGCTCCACCTTGCATCGCATTTTTAATATATATATATATATATACACACACTAAAAAATCTTATTTTTCTTTCTATACTTACATATACTAATAAAACCATATTCTTCTCTCTCCACCAAATATATAGGGAATCCGATCCCAAACAAATATTTTATAAAGTTGAGTTATAACCTTGAGATTGTTGGGAGTAGTTATGTAGAAAGAGAATAATATGATGCACATGTGAGGTTTGTAGTTATTAATATCCATGRGTTCCATCTCAAAACCAATTGGCAATATGAGAGGAGTAGCTCATGTCTATTATAAACCTACATGAGGTACCTTTTTTATCAATGTGGGATCATGAATAGTTGTCCTTCACACTTCCTCTAATTCTTTACTAGAAACTATAATTACAAAATATGTTTAGGCTTCTGATAACTCTCCAGGACAGTTATCATGGTACAAGATTTGGGTAATTTTGTGCAAAATAATGAAGTTATGTGTCTRAGTTAGCTCGTGGRAGCAAGAAATTGATGTAGAATCTGAAGAGTGAGCTTTACTCCTTTAAATTTGATGTTTTGGCGTAAGTTAATGCTTGTTTCTCCTTTATTGCTTCTTTTGTGCACCAAGAAAAGCTGAAGGACTAAGTAGAGAGAAGAGCATTAGATCCAAAGGAGAAGTGGATAAGCATTCTTGTGTCAAAGCATGAAAAGCTAGAGCAGTCAGATGCGGTAGCATGAGATATTCACAGCATAGTAATTGACCCATCCAAGAATTTTTACCATGTCCGTACAAGTACCAACTGCGTGCCTTAAAATTAGGGCCCAAGAGAGAAACATACCTTGCGTGTAGCTGAAGACAAGGAAGGGAATGCTCGTTTTTGGGAAGATGCTGACGACAGAGGAGGAAGCTGCCAGTTTCGTGTGGCTGGCAATTTTTAGACTGCGTTTTTGTTTTCTTCTTAAAATGGGTTGTTTCTTTTACTTACCCCATTTCGTTTTCCCCCTTCCCCATGAACTAAACCCTATTTTGGGGGAGATTTCCATATTGTAATTTATGAACACGTAATACTTTAGCTGATTTAGTATGCTGTTAAATAGAGCTATGTGAATTTTTTTTCATCTTGCTGAACTTTGTTGGCCACTCTCTTCAGTTAGCTAGCTTCTGTATGGTCCGGAAGGATATACGGTTAGTGCGGTTTGCTCTATTTGTAGCTTAGCTACTTTTCTTTAGTAGGTTTACGGATACTTAGGAATAATGTCCCTTAACCATGCTTAGAACTCGTTTTTAATTGCTTGGATATCTAGTAATGGGAGTTGTGGGTATTCATGTTTGGGTATCTCGAGAGGGAACTGTATCGAGTTGAGTAACATATGCAAGATTATGCTAGAGTATAGACCGAAGGTGAATGAACGTTTAGAAGTCTCCCCCATCTTAAATCCATATTTGTTCCCCTTATTTTGTTCTCGGTGCTAGAGCTCATCTTGTCCCAGCATTCGTAAGCTTTGTTTATCTCTTGGAGTCGTTTACTGCGTTTGTTTTATGTTTAATCGCTTACCGTTTTAGTACAACTTATTATTATTTTATTGCCTTGCAATATTTGGTATTCTTGAACATAATCTTGAAATTTTATACTAAGTCCCYGTGGATTCAACCTCATTCGTACTACAACTGACGAATATAGTGTATACTTACACTGGTATTCACCTCAGTTGTTAGCATGTAATAGCTTCCCCTTGCTGACTATCCCAATTTTACTTTGGTTTYGCCAAAACTAATTGACCGCCAATGTGGTCGGTCTATCGACTCTATTAAACCTTCCAAAMTTGAGGTTCTCCAACCAACATGTCAGTTGTAGGTGTCAGTTTGGCCCCAAAACTCATGGAGAATCAGCCGATGACTAGCCTTAGGGTTTACTTTCAATTATTTTGTTCCAATGATTTTAAAAGTTTCAATTTGATCCATATAATTTGTACTTAACTTCAATTTGGTCTCTATATGGTTTGATTAAAACCACACGCGTCATCCCTGAATAGTATTTCACCCACCAAAAAAAACTAGACATATTTTTTTTCTTCTATTTTTTACTCGAGCTAAACCCTACTAAAGCAGTAGCAAAAGAGAAAATATAGATCCATTGTCATATAAAAAAGTTTGCCCATAATGAYAAGAATGACACATAAAATTTGACTAAATCAYAGGGATCAAATAGAACTTTTAAAATATTTAGGTATTAAACTATACGAACCAAATTGAAACCATTAATCCTGAGGAACCAAGTTTGTAACATAACCTAAATATTTTCTAAAATCAAGCTAGATTAATACAAATCTCTCTCCTTTTCTTTCAAACAGTTGTAATTTGGTTTCTGTCATTTCAAACTCCCATACGAAAGAGACTCTAGCTACTCAAARTCATCTTTCAATTTGATGTTCTCTACATATTCAAATGGGAAAATTGAGTGAACTCTAGAATTCCCTTATGAAAATGACAAAGAGAAAATGCACCTTGTAAGCTTCAATACATACACGATTCATAGTAGGGTTTCAAAATTCAAAGGGTAAAAGAGAGATTTCACAATAACATCGAATCAAACTTCATGTTTTAGAAATTTTCTTAATGAATGACAAAATTTTACACATTCTAACTAATCGTTCAATTCTAAATATTTAAGAGAGGCAAATTAGAGAAAAACTACAAAATCTYTGTGTACGTAATTTTCGAACTAGGACAAAGTAAGAACGAGGGATTGTCCCGTCCCAAATACAYATTTTAGTGGTTGGTGGTGTGAGTCTTGACGATGACTCTGACTTCCACTATGATTCTGTGGTACCAAAATAAATAAAAGTTATTGTCATTTTTTTCTTTTAGTGTAAGCAAAGGCTAATTTTTGTCAAATATAGCAAGATAGGATGAATTTGGACATTTCACATCAACATTCTTCTTTCTTTCTTTTCTCTTTTTATTTTTCATTTCTTTCCTTTTATGGAGTCGAGATTTTTAAGAGTTGATGTCAAGCCAAAAATTCATGGTTAGTTTGATGAGTGAAATTCAATAAAAACAACGAGTTGTTTTGAGTCTTTTCAAATATGTATTTGATAGTAAATTTAAAAATTAAATTTCAGTTTAAAAAAGTGTTCTAAGGTCTACTAGTAGTATTATCAACTAAATATTTAGTTAATTATAAAATAATACTAATTGATTTATTAACATATATATTATAAATTTTGTATTATTATTATTTTACCATATAYTTTATTTTACATTTTTTAGTTTCAACATAGATGAAATGRGTTTATAACATTATATAATATATTTATCAAAGTTTTATCATTTTTATTGTAATTTTTCATTTGATTCACCTTTATGCCCATATTTTGTTTACTACAACATGTGAGGGGGGGATCGTCGAACTCGCAACCTCTTGGTTGGAGATATGTCAATACTCACTGAGCTATGCTCGTTTTGGTACCTTTATATCCATGTTGAACTCGTCAGAAAGTTAATTAATATTTGAAAATGAAAGAAAAACCCACATAGTTATTTTATAACCATCCACTCTGTTATTTTCTTTTAAACACTTTGTCTTAATCTCATAATTTTACATAAAAAATTATATTGAATTACTTTCCAATTTGGTCCTTTTGGTTTCATTTAATCTTTCAAACCTTTAGTACCTTAATTTAGTACAACAGGAACATAGTTTCGAACTCATGATCTCTTAGTCCATGATATATACCAATTATCGTTGARCTATACTTGATTTAGCAAAAACTTTACATCATTATCATATATTTTAATGATATAGATGAATAGTTTTCTTTAAACATGATCGAATGAGGTAATGAGTCGACATTCTAAAAGATAATTTGATCTTAATTGCATGAGAGATTGTTGTATTAGATTTGAATTGGATTAAAAAGATAAASGGACAAGTGAATTAAATTAGTTGAAACTATAAYACACATTCAATCTTATACTATCAGTCAATTTAAAACTTCATAGACACACCTACCTTATACTATATGTCATGCCTCTCATAGCCAAAATATATAGTAGGGACAATTGAAATCAAGCACAAATTGTATAGGGCTCGTTTGGTAACTTTTCCATTTAATGTTTCTCGTTTTCAAATTTTAGAAACTTAAGCATTTTGCAACTAATTATGTTTTCTTGTTTCTCTTTTTTATGCAACTAATTATGTTTTCTTGTTTCTCTTTTTTAGAAACATTTTCAAAATTGTATAGTAATTTTGGAAACAATCAAAACAAGTTTCTTGTTTCTTGTTTCAGTTTCTAATTTATTACAATACATGAATATAAATATTGTTTGATCATAATTAAATTCATGGACGTTAGACCATACAATTCTATTTTTCTTTATTAAAAATGAAGAAACAAAAATAAGAAATGAAAACGTTACCAAATGAATCAATAGATACCAAAATTAGTTTAATAAGAAAAAAAAATTAGTTCTTGCTATTAATTTAAATCTAATATAGACACATGTCTTGTTCCCTTTGCCAATAGGTACCTGCAAGGACAAATACTTGAGTCACATACAATAGATTTGGTGTTGAATATAATTTCAAAATGGATTAATGTTTATTTGTCAAATAAAATAATGGAAAAATAACAATAATACATATAATTTTAATGCAAAGTTCGATGACTAAAACATAGTATTTGAAAGTCAAGGAACTAAAACAAAATCTAAATTTTTTCGGGGTCAAATSATAAAATAATATAAACCATCATGCCACAACTACCAATCACACAATCAAGATCCGATAAACTATCCAACCTAATCATAGTTCTACTRGTCAAGATACCTATCTCCGATCAAAAGATCGTGAGTTTGAATCTCCACGCACATTTTATATTTAAAAAATCCAATTATAAGCTACAAAACAAATATTATCACTCATATCGAATGTTTGATGAGCTCAACTTAGAGAAGGCTAAGGAAGGAAAGTTGAGTTGTTCACTACACTTTTATGGCAAATAAAACTACGAAGTAAGAACCGAATGAAACATTAGGAGAAAAAATGAAAGTACCAAATAAATTATTTTCCTCCTTTATAAAGAAATCAAGAGAATTAATACCATCAACTCTCTCCTGGCTAGTACCAAAAAAAATGTTGAGGTGTTTATCGATCAACACCTATCCTTTATGGACCAACCATCAACATTTAACAACTTTTTATTTTTTGAAAACATAAAAAATATCATTTTATGTATTCATCTTCTCTACTTGCCAAAAATTTAATGATAGTTAGTAAAAGATAGATGCAGACTGATGAACAACTAACAACTAAGTATTTTTGCTAGAAAAATAATCCTCTTCGTGCCAATTACCGATATACCCCTAGTTACACACATTTAGTAGGGTTATTTTGGTCTTTTAAGTTATATTCTTATGTAGGCCGAATGGGCACTGTTCTTTATTATTTGTTTTTGGGCCATTTGTGGGCTTGTGTTATTTTGAATCAATTGGTCTGTTTGATCCATAATTGGCCGGGGACCCTTGGAGTTCTGTTAGGATTACGAAATCAAGGTCATATTACACATGGTATGATATTTTACCAATGTCCTTTTTTCTTTTTTCTTTCTTTTTAATATTTACAAATTTAGATTTTCAGAATTTAAATAAGTATTTTTTATTTTTAAATTACCCTCGATGAATTTCATTCTATTATATTTATTACTATATTTTAAAATGTATTCTTTTCTGGTGAGAATTGATAGTGTCATTTAATCAATTATTAAATGATAATATTTAAATAAATAATTAAAAAAAATATAGTAATTAATAAATGCACTTATTTTTTCTTAACTTCGGGCATATATTATTTTTTTAGAGTTTAAGGTTTAGGGTCTAGGATTTAGACTTTAGGGTCTTATTTCTTTATTAAAAAAAGAAATTGTCTCATAGGGAAATCCTTAGGAATGGCTACTCACACGTTATCGTTAAGCAAAATGGCCAAAGTTTTTCTAAATTGCATGGCATGGCCAAAGTTGATTTCCTACATTTTAGGAGAGGTGTATAATTCTTTATCTATCCMTCTACACATTTCATGCCCATATTGCCCTTGCAGTCTTTCTCTATTTTACCCACTACATTCCCTTAAATCTCTCCTAAACTARCAATGTTATCGAGTTAATATTGAAACCACCTTAACAACAAAATCTACATAATTCCTAAAATCTTTCCACAAAATTTAAACCACAAAATCTACCTATATCATACTTAATATTGAAACCACCTTTAACTACAAAATCTATATAATTCCTAAAATCTTTCCACAAAATTTAAACCACCAAATCTACATATATGATTCAAACAAGTTTAAAATGTGTAATTTTTTTAAACAAACCAAACTAATTRGTTTGAACATTCCACTGTAATCAGCAACCTTAAATACAATGTTTCTTTAATATTCTTATACAAGGTATAATCCCCACCCATTTTATTTTTACATTTTTTCAAGAATTAAATCAATCAACACGGGAACATTATGCGATTATTGTTAGCGACGATTTTAGTTGGGAGGAGCACAACAATTATCAAGGGTTCATTACCGGGCACGTTTCAATTCCATTCGATTCCACCCTACAACAACTCTGCGAATGTATCTCTAGAGATCTTCATTTTCTAGAAGGAAAAAAATTACACGTCTTTCACTTTTCAAAAATGGTACTGGCAAGTCGATAATTATGAGGCTGTTAGTAGATAGGGATGTGGCGTGGGCCATATCCCTGTTGGCAGATGTCAGGTGCAGTGACTACGACATAGTTGTAGATACTGACCCCGTATATAACACCATCTATGRGGGTAGTGAAAGTTCAAACGCCGAAAATAGATTGAAAACTATCTGCAGAAAATAGTCATATTTTGCATCACATAATCTTTCTTTATCACTAAATCGGAACAAAGATCAATGCAAATATATGACAAAAAGGTAACCAAAACCAACAAAATCAAAAATGCATATTAGCAATCAAGGAAACATATATTAATATTTACCTAAGGAGAGATACGATGGATGTGTAAATATATGGNAAAAATGCATATTAGCAATCAAGGAAACATATATTAATATTTACCTAAGGAGAGATACGATGGATGTGTAAATATATGGTTACTAGAGGTTATCTCACAAAATAAGTAAGAGACGTCAATATAACGGGGTAGATATAGGATTCTATAGAGTAGATGACCATTTTGATTGGGTTATCCTTGTCCATCAACATTCATGACTAATATGCCACGATTATTACATTCTAAGAAGCTGCATTTTAATTCTTAATATATGAGAATTAGTCATCGAGTTACTGAAACATTACTCGAAAGAATCTTCCTATTGCAGCAAACCCAGTTCTTAGAAAATTAGATTATTGACGAAAAAAGAAAACTCCACAAGATTCAAYTGTTGAATCAAGCCCAAAAAAAATTCGTCCGGCAGAACCAACAAATAAGAATGTGTATTCCTAATATTGTTAAAATTACTTAGTTTCTAATGAGTATCAATTAGTACCACATAAGTATCTATTAGTTCTACAGGAATCTAATTGGATGTTCTTGATTTTTTTACAATAAAATGGTTACATTGAGCTAAAAAACATCGGAATTGACAAATTCCAGGTACTAATGATATTTATTGAAACATCAGAATTGAGGTATGAGTTTAAATTTATTGAAATTTGAAATTTAAGGCGAGATTTAAGAATGAAAATTTATTTAATTTTTTTTTTTTTTTTGCAAACTAAACTACCTGACAATCTAATTTTAACAATATTTTTATTATTTATTATTTAATCAAAACTATATTTTCAATATAATCTCCCCAACTGACCATATCTACAAGGTGTCCGTTGTGTCCAACAAATTCCCTTGAATATTGGAGGTTGCTAACAAACGGTCAATTATTTAAACAATATTCAAAATCGATTGATGAATACCCTTGTTGGATAACAAAAACAATGAGGTTTGGAGTATTACAAAACAGTCGATTAAAAAAAAAACAGTCTACTACTTACCCTTGAAGGAGGAACGTCGAAATTTGGAGGAATTTAGAAGGAGGATTTGAGAAGGAATGCCGATGGATGATTTCAATTTTTGATTTCAAGKGATTTTGTACCCGAAAGCTTTAAGGGATTTTGCCGAAGGAATGCTAGAATCTAAAATTAGGATTTTGTACCCAATTTGAAAGCACACAAGATTTCAATTGAAGTTTCAAAATTGAAATCACACAATCACCTAGAATTTCAATTTTTGATTTCAAGGGATTTTGCCTAAAGCTATCCACCCATTGAAATCAAGGGATTTTGATTTCAACTAGAGGAATCAGAGATTACGAAGCTAGGAGATTGTGTACCCCAAGAGGGACATCGAAAGCTAATTACCCGAAGGAGGTTATTTAGGTTCTGGCAAGAGTGGGAAGAGGGATGCCGAAGATTGTGTACGCCGAAGAAGGACGCCGAAAGCTTGAGGCGCACGAGGCTTGAGGGGCTTGAGACTTGATTGAATCAAATTTTATTTGATTTTAGGAAGGAAGAGTTAGGGCAAGTGTGGGAAGAAGGAGTTAAGGGCAAAAGCGGGAATGAGTCATTTGAGTTGCCTTCCCTTCCGAAATGGATCCTAATATGGTATTAATCTTCAACTACTCCATTTATAATTTTAAAAACAGTACTTTACGGCTTCAATCTTTATTTTTCCACTTTTCTAATTTGATTTTACGTTTTTTTAGTCTATTTTACACTTTGATTCAATCTTTTTTTTTATTTCAAAGTATTCAACAGATTTATCTTACAAATTTGGAAATTTTGAAATCTATATATTATTTAAAATTTTTGAACTCTATAATTTCCATTCACTATCTTCTTTCCTACAATTTAAGTGCACTACACATTTATTGAAGGGTAGTTTTGTCACGAATTTATAGGGGTAATGGTAGGATAAATTTACCTATTTTGATGGGAGGGTAAATTTGTCTACATAAAATCACGTAGTTCGGTTCTAACTGTTATTTAGCTATTTTTCTGATATCTGATTATTTTTGCCATTTTTCAAATCAAACTATTTAATTTAGTTATTCCTCTAGTTGCCCCTAATTTTTACATGGACATCGTCATAAACAAACATCTATTTTGACAAATCTAAAAAAATTAGAGATTTTAGACATTTATAATTATGTGCCTCTAGGTGTAGTTGTATTCTTATCCCTTAGAAAAATTTAGATGTGTCAGAGACTTTGGATGACCTACAGTCTTTTACTTTTTTTTTACAACAAGTGGTGGTGGGTGATTCAAATTCATAACTTGAGATATATACCAATTATCGCTGAGTTAAGTTCATGTTGGCAAATAGCGTTGCCTTTTAGCCCGTCAATTTTAACTTTGACGAATTAATTAAACTCCTTTGAACTTTTCTTTTCAACTAGCCAAGTGATTCTTGATTTTTATTTTTTTTTTTGCAATTCACCGCATTTAAATAGGCCAATCACTCTATTTGTAAATTTGAGTTAAAGAATGAGCCTCTTGATGATTGATCATTAGATAACATTTTTAAGGGTATTTTATGACTTTTTTTAGGTTTTCCTCCTAAATCCATTAGTATTGTGATCAAGGGGTATAAAGAGRAATGAAAGAAGGATTTAGGAAGAAAGTCCCTGCTGCACAAGATTAGAGAGCTCAAAGATACTAAAATATAGAAAATGAAAGTAAAAATATCTCTTATAATTACAGCAAAAATAGAAAGCAATAAGATTGAGACAATCTGAAGACCAGGCTCAAGATTGTGATTCTTTTAACTCATCGAGTTTTACCATATCAAATTTTTAGACCGATTGCTCGTTTGAGCATTTTAGGCTYTGATACCATATTAATATTCATGGATTCCATCTCAAAACCAATTAGCAATGAGAGGAGTATCCTATGTTTATTCTAAACCATTGTAAGGTCTCTTCTCTTTTCAACGTGAGATCTTTAACAACAATTAGTTTTAAGATAAATACAAAAGTCAGTGGTACTTCATCTAATAATTTGAGATCCTCTCCAATTTACAGCAAACCCCGACCCATAAAGATTAATAGGTCAATGTCTTATGGAAGTACATACCATATACTCCATAGTTTTTTCTAAAAAACGACTAATGATGTGTTTTACATCTTGAAGATCCTTGTGAGTTGGAGTTTGTAGGTGTTGACACACTTCGTTTATAATGTGTGAACAATGTTAAGCCAAGCGTGTAAGTGAGATATTGAAGAGCTCGAACAAAGCTGTGGTGTAAAAAGTTGGTCCATCATTTGGAGCTTATTTTCTTTGTATGTATTAGATATCTTATAAGTGATTAAATTTGTCMTAACTTATTAACTTAAGTTTTTGGATTCATTGATGATTTAATCATGTTTAAGAGTATGGTCATAGGTATGTTGAAGTGTGAACGTTCTCACATATATTCTTTAGCGAGAATATTTAATATATTAAGTTTGAGAAAGCTGATAGTCTCTTTTCAAGATACTTTACCTAAGAAAGTAACTTAGAGAACTTAAGCCCTCAGGAGCAAATTCGATACATAAGAATTGAAGCCAAAGCGAGTAGAGCTCACCGGTAATTGACATATATCTCCAACCATGTGAGTTCGAATCCCCTCCCCAACATGATATACTAAAAAAAATACTTAAAGAAGTGAACAAGCTATGTGATATACCAATTTTATTATTACCCATAAGTATAATATTGTTAGATATTCTATAAATCACTACAAGAATTAATTGTTTTCCTAACGAAAGTTTTCCCCAAGTCAAAAAAGTCGTCGGAAAAAGTTATTTTCTTTGACTAAAACATAACCGTCTAGAAAACTTTAAGTTTTGCCGACGTTTTCTTATAAAATGTTGGCAGAAGTAAACTCTATGACAACGTTTCCAAGAAAACGTTGGTATAGATTTTACTCCGACATTTTACATAAAACGTTGGGAAAATGAGTCTAAAAAATCAAACATAGCAAAATTGCATGGTAAATTTTCCTGTTGTTTTATAGAAACATGTGGCGAAGTGTTCCTTTCACGATACTTTCAGCAAAACATTGGGTAAAGTTCACTTCTCCATACGTTCTTACTAAAATGTCGGGAAAATATCATTTTTCCCCATGTTTTGATACAAACGTGGGGAGAAGGTAAGTTCGCTCGTGTTTTTATATAAAAACGTCTATAACGTTTTATTTCTTCCAACATTTTACAAAAATGTCAAAAATATTGGTTGATAAATTCAAATATACTAAAATTGCCGGCTAAATATTCCAAAAGTTTTTATAAAAACGTGGGGGAAGACATCTTATCCCAACGTTTTTTTAAAAGCATTGGGGATAGTACACCTCTCCCAACGTTTTTCTAGAAATATTGAGAGAGTTCACTTCTCCCCATGTTCTTATACAAAAGTTGGGAAAAGGTCACTTCCCCCACGTTTTCTTGTAAAAATGTTGGGAATATAGGTTGAGAAATTTAAATATATAAAAATTGCCCGTTAATTTATCCGGAAGGTTTTTTATAAAAACGTGGGGGAAGTCATTTAATCCCAACGATATTTTAGAAACGTTGAGCAAATAACACTTCTCCCCACATTTTTATACAAATGTTCGGAGAAAATAACTAGCCCRCATTTTTTATTAAAATGTTGAGAGGAACCATTTAATGAAAACCTTGTTGGGTAAATATACGCTGTATATGTAAATTGAATAATACTAGCAAGAATTTATAACGTAATTGGCTACAAACGATACAAATTCGAACGACTTGATGAACACCACAAACTTGATTAAATTAGTCGAGGCATGCTTCAATAGCGTTGACCTAAAGACAATTATTCGCTTTGCACAAATTTCTAGCAGACTACAGTGATCRTCTCAGCAGGATACAACGACGAACTCCGATAGAAYTGCAACCTCGAACTACTTGGATCTGGCAGAACTCTTAGATGCTTGCTCTCAACACAGACAAGAAAAAGAACTCAAAAGAAGAGAGAACTTTTGTGAGGGGATGAGGAACTCAAATGAGATTTGATTGATATCTCAAATGAACACAACAATTACTATTTATAGTTGTCCAAAACAAGTAACA
Organism: Momordica charantia; assembly: GCF_001995035.1. Next base: position 356,449 of record NW_019104610.1, read on the forward strand.
TCTTACAAGTTTTTAATACATATGTAACCTTTTTACATATGTGACATATGTAACTTAACACATACAAAGTTACAAATGTGTAACTTTGTAACCTTAACAAAATAAAGAAACAATTTTTCATTTAAATAAATAACTTCAAGTTTAATAAATGAAAAAATAAAACCACTAAAGAAATAAACATATTCACAACGTATATGTGAATAAATTTCTTTAACTTTCACTTTCTTTCACACCTTAAAATCCAACAATCCCCACATGAAAGAAAGTGAGACAGACAAAATACGACTAAGACGTTGAGAGCACATAGATAAGTTATGCATTAGGAGAGATGTCTTTTGGACTTGAACCTTCCTTAGTGAATATTTATCGAATTTACCGAAGAAATAATGAAAACTAGTTCTAGAACTATCCTTCTCGTGATAAATTTAAACAACAAATATCACATATAACTTATCTTGTATCTTTGAGTTCTATACGGTTGTATCCATTTTGGTCCTAGACAAGATCCTAAATTCATGAGAGCTTTACCCTCTGTTTGACATCAAGAAAGTTGATGAAATGATTTTAAATTCCGTGATTTGAAATCCGAGAAATGATTTTAAATTCTTTATCTTGTTTGGAACAAGAATGATTTGAAAAGAATTAAATTAGATTTCCTTGTTTGGATGTTCACTGGAAATGAAAAGAAAATAGAAAYTTTTACTAATTTAGGCTTTTATTCTAAATTTATTAGTTAGAAATTAAAATATGACGAGGTTAAATAGGTAATTTACTTCAAAAGTCTATCAAATCCTGCAAAATCGACTATTTTGATCTGGAAAGTTTTTTAAGTAAAAATAGGATTTGAAATCCGATAAGATKTCAAATCATTCAAAATCATGTGCTACCAAACAATGGAATTCATTTGAAATCCGTCATAATTTTGAATTCCTTCAAAATCCAAGGTACCAAACAGAGCATTAGAGAACATAAGTCATTTGAAAAGTTCTCACAGAACCGACCCAATTCTACTCTCTCATAGGCGATATTGATTAAGAGTATTCTGCCACTACCCCTCTTATAATCAAGATATCAATATGACCTTAACATCAATAGATCACACACATAACATCATAGAAACGGGAATAAACTATAAGTTTTTTAGTGTGTCAACTATGAATTATCCAGCCAGTTTGCTTATTGAACCTAGATATTGGGATCTCCAGTCAACTAGGTTAGCTTACCACCAGATACTTTATTTCATAGGCTTTAGTCTCATTTCCCTCGATGTATACGCAACTTGCTCTCTTGACAATCTTTTCGTCAAAGTACCTGCAATATTTTCTTTTGATTTCACATAATTACTAAGCTTTCACAATAAATATATATAGCACTTTCAAGCTTCGACCATAATGAAATATCTTTAAGAAAATTTCGAAGTCATTCTGCTTCTTCTCCAGCCTTATCAAGAGCTATAAACTCTGATTCCATAGTAGACCGTGCTATACACGTTTGTTTYGAAGATTTCCATGACACAGCTGCTCCACCTAAGGTACATATATACCCACTAGTTGACTTAGTCTTCGTGCTATCAGAGATCCAGTTAGCATCACTAAATCCTTCCAGTACAGATGGATATTTCGTATAATGCAATCCATAGTCTAAAGTGTACTTCAAGTACTTTAAAAGTCTGACTAACGCATTCCAATGATCATGCCCAGGATTGCTAGTATATCTTACTAGTCTTCCTACTGAATAGGCAATATCAGGTCTTGTACAATTCATTATGTACATTAAACTTCCCATAACTCTAGAGTATTCTAGAGAAGATACACCTTCATCATTATTCTTCTTCAACTTAGAATTTGGATCAAACGGAGTAACTACTGGCTTACTCTCAAAATTACCAAATTTTCTGAACACTTTCTCTATGTAATGAGATTGAGACAATATATATCCACTTGGATTTCTTGCTATTTTGATTCCAAGGATAACATCAACAAGACCAAGGTTTTTCGTATCAAAGTTGGAATTCAACATCCTTTTAATGGAATCAATGACACTTCTAGTTGTGCCAATTATCAACATATCATCCACATATAAACAAAGAGTGACGCAATCTTTATCTATGGTTTTAACATAGTCACATTTGTCACACTCATTTATCTTAAATCCATTAGATAACATAGTGTGATCAATATTCTCATGCCATTGTTTGGGTGCTTGTTTCAACCCATAAAGAGACTTGAAAAGTTTACAAACTTTATTTTCAAGTCGTTTTACAACAAACCCTTCATTTTGTTCCATATAGATTTCTTCATCTAAGTCTCCATTTAAAAACGCAGTTTYTACATCCATTTGGTGTATTTCCAAATTTTGTAAAGGTGTTATAGCGATTAACATMCTTATAGATGTAATCCTTGTCCCTRGAGAATAGGTATCGAAGAAATCTAGTTCTTCTTTCTGACGATAGTCTTTAGCTATTCAACGAGCTTTATATTTATCAATAGTGCCATCAGCCTTTAGCTTTCTTTTGAAAATCCATTTACTMCCAATTGGTTTACTTCCAGGAGGTAAATCAACCAATACCCAGGTATTATTTTGCAAAATGAATTCTATCTCACTATTGATAGCTTCTCTCCAATAAAATGCATCTAGAGATGACACAGCTTCTTGAAAATTTTGAGACTCCCCATCTATCATATAAGTTATGAAATCAGGTCCAAAGGAACTAGCTTTCTTAGCTCTTTTGATTATTTTAGGTTCGAACTCAGTTTCCTAATCGTTTTGACCTTTCGAAGAGCTAGCTTCATAATTTATTTTGGTACCATTATCTTTCGATCTTTCTTCTTTAAAAGGAAATATATCCTCAAAGAATTCAGCTTCAATAGATTCCATAATAGTATTATTATTAATATCAAGTATTTCTGATTTAATCACCAGGAATCTATAAGCAGCACTATGCATAGCATAGCCTATAAAGACACAATCAACTGTCTTAGGTCCAAGTTTTGTCTTTTTTGGTAAAGAAACTTGTACCTTTGCTAAACACCCCACACTTTTAGTATTTTATATGAGGGTAACTCTTTTTCCACACTTCATAAGGTGACTTATTAGTCTTCTTACGTGAAATTTTATTTAAGATAAAATTTCA
>NW_019104610.1:391463-404910 GCF_001995035.1 Momordica charantia
ATATTCTAATGTTGAAAACCTTGTTTTTTTTGGGTACTGTTAAACCCTTTTCTTGTACTGTTTTTTTGTGTGTATATATTCCAATATATCCTAATGTTCATTCCATACCCAAGTAGTATCCAATAGTTGTATATATAAGGTTATATGGAAATATATCTTATAGTGAGTTTGATCTTAGCATACAAAGCATTATAACAATTTTGTGCATTTCCTTTTTTGTGTGTAAGGATATATGGGGATATATCTTATAATCGTTGCGGTTGCACTCTTTACCTTTTTGTGTATAGGGATATATTGGGATATATGGGATATATGGGGGAAAAGTGCTCGAACGGAGAGGAACTTGTTGAATCAAATCTGAAATGCGTCCGGCGGTGGCTTCCAACAACCGGTGGGAATTTACACACGAAGAGAGATGAAATTTGATATTTTTTCCATTAATAATAATAGTAAATCATGGGAATAAATYTTTTTTAAAGGAATGAATCAAGCAATTAGTATTGAAATTTTGTATGGGGCCCACAATAATTGAAGGAATATGATTACAATTTAGGGATTCAAATCTTTTAAATTTCCAAAAAAAAATAACTATAATAAAAGTAAATGCAATAAATAAGGGTAAAATCGGTATTATAAAAAAAACCTACATGCAGAAATCTGTAAGTGTAAAATTTGAAAACTTTAGACATTTGTGAAATTAAGTTTAAAAAAACAGTCATCCGAAGATATTATCTCTATTCTTGAGGTCATAAAATTTCCTAATGGCTTTCGTGCCACCAATAGCTATTAATTCATATTTTATAAAAAAAAATGTGCATTCATAGAATGTGGGATATTTAAAATTAATTACAAAAAATATTTTTTTTACCAATAAAAGTAATAGGATAATTTAAGATAAAATTTGGTAACCGTTTTCAAAGGTGTTGTAGGGTGCTAACACCCTCCCTACGCTTAATCAACTCTTGAACCAAAACTCTATTATCGTAGACTGTTTTCTTTTTTAGGTGACAATTCTTTAGGGGATGATGTTGGYCACTCTGCGTCGCGATGAYGTTGCTACATATTGATTTCATTCTCATTCATTTTCAGTCTAATTCATTCTCATTCTGATTCCTAGTAGGTAAGATGACCTTAAAGTGAAATAAATTGTGTGAAGATCTAAATTGGTTTGGTTAATATTAGGTAAAATTTTGTCTGGGTAATTTTTAGTTTGGTTTGGTTAATTCCTTTTCTCTTTTCATAAAATTGATTTGTGTCATATGGTAATACTCCTTTCGAGACGATCCAACATATAATCAATAAATGGTAAAAGGAAATTATTTTTCTTAATTACCTTGTTTAGTATATAGTAATCCATGCAGACTCTYCATCCCGATATTGTTTGTATTTGTTGATGCAGAAATTTGACTCCTTAGAATTCCTCCAAATTTGCATCAATCTTCTAAATGTGAAAAAGATCGACGTGACCTACAAAACAGAATAGCGCTAGGACCGATATGGCTTTTGCCACACGGGCTCCGTGCTTAAGTTAGCATCGAAGTAATCAAGTGTAAAAAGTAAGGTATTCAGGCACACCTTTAGGATTTGGATTACCCTTATATTTATAGAAGTTGAATCTTCATYCATTTAGGAGTTACCAAAGTTGAATCCTAGTGTGTCTAGGAGATCTGAACTCATRGGCTTGTGCGTTTCGTAATGAGCCCAATGTCGAATCCAGGGTCGAGACAGATCGGGCTGTGCGGGGATCGGGAGAGAACCATCATGGTTCTCAGCTAGGGGGTCGAGAACTCTTCGGCGTCGAGAAGGTCTCGGCACCGAGATTGGTCAGGTTTTGGCYTCCTTACCTAGTAAGTCGGCTCCTTCCCCAGCCCAGCTCATGTCTTCTGCTCGTTCCATATGATCTCGCTTTATCTTCCTATAACAATAGCCCCTACTCTCAAAATAGAAGGCAAGAAACATGATAAGACTTCTATATTGAGATTACTCATCGTTGGGTCATTTCATGGATGGTTATTTTGTGGAATAGACCCCATACTCTTTTGTCGTTGTCGGTTATCGTTTCATGGGATGGTCTTCCTAGCCCCCATACTTGTTTTGTCATAGTTGGCTACAATCAAGTCTCTTGGGCTCTGCTATACGCTTAGTTTTAACCGTTAGATTTTAGCCTTGGGATCTAACTTTTAGCTGGGTCGACGGTATTATCCATGGGCTTTTAACAAAGAGACGACCAAGTGCTGATGTGTTATGGTTGTCTCTYGAAGAGACAACCATCTATTTTCCAAGCATTATTCTTGGAAATAGCTTGGGTAGTGGCATATATTTGGAATAAGTTTTAAAAATAACATTATTAAAAAAATCCCTACAAAGTTTGGCTCAATAGAAGAGAAAATATTAGGAAAAATCATTTAATAGTGGAGATTTTGGTGCTCTAACCTTCAACTTATTGTCACAAGCCATGAGCCCAAACTCATAGGTTCGGTCTAAAATCACGTAAGCCCAAAGGCAAATAAAGCTTGTGGGAAACTCTATAAATAATGGGGTCTCYCTAATTTTARAGGGCTCGAAGGTTCAAAAGTTTAGAAGTGGGAGGATTCAGGTAGCAAATTGAAAACTGTCCCTCTCTTTGAAGACTTGAAGATTTGAAGACTTGAAGACTTTCGAAGCTTATAGAAATTCGATCAAAGTTCAAGAACAAGCATCTCAATCTTCACATCAAGATTGAAAAAAAGAATAAAAGAATAAAGAATAGAGATTGAATTCATTACATAATACATACAACAAAATCAAAGTTCAACTTCGTAAAATATAATTTCTTTGGAAATCTCGTGTGAACAAATTGGCACGCCGCGTGGTACAATATTTATCTCTCATATCTTTGTTAGGACTCGAACTTTTCCAAGAAATGGAATTAAAAAGGGCTTCTTCAACGGCTGCTATCATGAGCGACCTTCATAGAGGTCATACTACCCATGGTTGCTCTAATGAATTCCAACTACGTGAAAATCCAACTTTTCTTATTGTTGCGAGCAAAGTAATGATGCTGTTATAAACATCTATTGTATCTGAGTTTCTTGTTAATCATGACCCCTTATTTGATCCTAATCCTGACTAATACAAGCACTAWGGATAAAAAAAATGGCAGAAACAGAGAGGAAAATCAGAAACCTAATGAAGACAGTCGAAAAAAAATTCTCAAATCTCCTCTCTGAAGAACATGGTTGAGAGCCGAGATTTTGATGCTGCTGAATCAAGTGATACTCTAGTTTTCAAAGACAAGAATAAAGGGAAGACCATCTTTCAGAAGGATCAACCACAACACTCAATATCAGTCGCTTCACTCTTTGTTTAATAACTACATGACATGATAACAAACTACATGAAGGCTCAATTAGGTAGATCATCTCAATACTTTGTATTCAGAACCATATTTTAAGACAATTGACAACTTGAGGATGGTCATTGGATATAAGCCGCCTAAGTTTCAGCACTTCGATGAGGACACTCAAACAACACATTACTCACTTTCTGGAAACCTGCAAGAACGTCAACACTAGAGGCGATCAACTAGTCAAGCAGTTCGTCCGGACATTGAAGGGGAATGCCTTTGATTGTTATACTGACCTAAAGCCTGATATGATCAAAAGTTGGGAACAACTTAAAAAATAATTTCTAAATCGCTTCTATAGTATTTGGGGAGCTGTCAACATGATGGACCTTACCAATACTAGAAAATGAAAAGGTGAACCCGTTTTTTATTATATAAACGGATGAGAGCTTTGAGTCTTGATGGTAAAGATAGGCTTACTGAACTATCCGTTGTCGAGGTGCACTCAARGTATACACTGGAGACTTCTTTACATCCTCTAAGGTATAAACATCGCACCTTTGAAGAGGTAGTAACTCGTGCTCACGATACAAAGCTAAGCATTGCTAGTTGAGCAAGTAAGGATTTCTTAGTGATAGATTTAGAGAAAGAAAGCAAAAGTGTCGAGAAAACATCAAATAAATATTTTGTTGTAAACATGACCTCTCTCAAGTTGTCTTCAAATATTTAAAAATAAATAAAAATCGGAGAAGTAACAAGGAAATGAGAAAAGATGCTTAACCTTGAAGGAAAGACAAGAAAAAATCTATCATTTTTCTGATTCCAACATCYATGTTGGAATAACTACTGAAAACACGTTGATTGTACTTCCTGAGTGTATATGGCCAAAATAAAATGGGAGTTGATGATCCCAAATATTGTAAGTATCACCAAGTTATCAAACATCTAGTAGGAAAAGTTTTTGTCCTAAAAGAGTGTGTCCTAAAGTTAGCTCGAGAATGAAAGATTGAGCTGGATTTCAATGAAATGGCTTAATCAAATCGCGCTGCAGTAACAATAAATACAAAGCCAAATACCTCAAAGTTTATTTTACAATAAAGAGATTAGCTTGATATAATTTGGAACGTTGAAGCCTATATTTCTTCACTCTCAATGGAAGACTCCAAGAAATGYCTTTAAAGATGTCGTCAAAYCCTTTAATTATGAAGAGGAAGGTTGGGTTGTTGTGACTCGTCGGAAAAAACATAAATCAAATTTTGCTCAGAAGAAGTCACGTCTGCTGAGCAAAGAGAATGGACATCAAGGAAAGAAAAATTCAAGGAATCCAAAACCATAAGGGAAAGGAAATAAAGACTCCTCTCGACCTTAGATATCGGTGACCTTAAAAGACTTTTCCCAATAAAATTTGTCTATGTCAAAACGGAGAAAGCAAATTTTGCAATTCACATTACATAAATGTGGAAGAAGTTGACGTCTCAAAAGTAYTTAAGCAAAGGACTCGTGTCTTCGATCGCATCAAGCCTTTAACTACTCGACCTTCAATCTTTTAGAGGAACCACAGCAGAAGAAGAAAATCAATGTTTTACCTCGATCTCCACTTGAACTTCAGGCTTAGGCTAAGCATCTCCACGTCAAATAAAAACAAATCTTCAACGTCTATTTTTTATCGCCTCAAAGTGACAAGCAATTAATACGAAATAATGATAAATACCAGAGAGGCAAAATCATTTGGTGAAGAGAATGATGAYAAGAAAATTCACAGCACTATTCCTTCACGTATGAAGAGAAAATTTTCCCCTCTCATAAATACATAAGGTTCCTTAAAAGTAAAACAAAAGCTTCTAATCTTAATCAATCCTAAAAATGGAGGTGAGGAAAGTTGCAATGAAAATGTGAGTATTTTGAAATACTAGTACTCTAGCGCAGTACCACGTGCGCTGCACGATATATTACTATTTTTTTAAAAAAGGATTTTAACTATTTTTAGTGGAAAATGTTAACGTACAAATAACAGCTACACTTAATCAAAATTAAAGTAGTAAACTTTTTTTTATCAAAATATTAAAAACTATAAAGTAGTAAATTTTTTAGTGTGTTTTTAAAAAATATTTCTCTAMTAACTATTATATCTTTTAATTTCATTTATTTTCATATCGAATGTTTGTTTTTTTAGTTGTAATTTTTTTTTCGAACTTTCCAACATACTATTGTTATTTTTTCAAACTCTAATAATATAGGACTTTCATTAGAGACTAAACTATTGATAGAAATAAAGATGTTTCATTATTAAAATTATTTAAAATTTTCTTACGAAATATTCTAAATGATTTGACTATTCAAATAATTTGACATTTTTTAGATTTGATTGACTTTCCTTTATTAGAAGTCATTTAATTTTCTAGTCTATTTATTTATTTTGAAATGAAAGTAAATTTGGTGCTATATTAGACTATTAGTTTATGTGATTGACTAAAACTATGACATAATTTAATTTTAAGTATATAATTTAAACAAAAACCATTATTTAATTTCTAAATATAAATATATTATAGAGATTAAATATATTGTCACAACCCATGAGTTTGGGCTAGTTTAATCAATCAATCTCGTATCGTTAGAGCTTCTRATTTGTAGGTCCATTAGGTCCCCTGGTAGCTCATAAAGGATAATTAAGAACATATTGTTTTGGAAAGAATTTGAATTGTTCAAATTCAWTAAAGGAAATTTGAGTTAATTATATATGACACAATTAATATAATGTACTATATCAAAACTATATATTATGAGAGAATTATGTAAATTAGATTCATATTAAAACTATAGGTTAAAATTTAATGTGAATTAGATTCATATTAAATACTCTAGGTTATGAGAGAAATGAATATTTAAATATGATTCAAATATTAACTAATTTAATTAAATGTGATTTAATTAAATTAAAATAGTTTCGATTTAATTTATTATTAAATTATATATATATATATTGAATTAATTGATTTTACTAATTAATTAACCACTTCCGAGCCGTTCCAACAGTTGGGTAGTGGTGAGGTGGAGAGTGGGAGGTTACTCTCACTTCTATCTCTTCCCTCCCTCGTTAAAAACAAAACACAAAAGTGTTYCGTGTTGATTTTTTTTATCCCCAAAACTCTCTCTCTCAAATTTTTCCSTGTATGTTTCAAAGGACGGTTYCCACTTAACCAAGTTCTTTACGTCCAGAGGATAGCCGGGGAGATCTATTGGTGATGTGATTTATTTAACAGAAGAAAATTYTTTAAGGGTAAGAGTTTTTTCTTCCCYGTATTTTTGTTCTGTATAATTGATAATTCAAAAGAAAAATCAAACAYAAGCGATAAATCTCTTACACTGGAGATTCGATCCCATCAAATATTTCACAGGATGCCATGTAACTCGATCTAATCCTAAGTGGGTTATGGACTCCTGCCTATGAGGAATTCTCCTTTGATTTGTATGGCTTATATTGGCTCAAGATGGGGCCTCAATATGCCTAGTATTTTGGGAATGAGTCCGAGTGAGAAGCTAGGAACATAACTTCGCGAAATGGAATTCACTCCTTCCCGACTTTAAGGAAGTAGATTAGTTGTTCCCTTAAGTAGTGGTGATCAAAAAATTTCGAAAAATCGCTCCAACCAACCAGAACCGACCCAACCGATGTTGGTCGGTTGATTTCATAAACAGTTGGAATTGATTTTTTAAAATAAGAAACCGAATTCTGGTCGATCGGTTTGGCCGAAAACGTGATTTCCGACAGACCGACCGACCATTTGCTTTAAATTATAAAAAAAGCTGAAAACTGTATTTAATGCAGTCTGCAACACGCTGGCCACGAAAATTAAAAACCAGTGGCGCATTAAATGCGCCGCTGGTTTTAAYGAGCATTTGCTTTTTTTTTTAATTATCATTTCAATTTTGTTTTTCTCCCAATCATCCCTTCCTATTTTTTCATTCTCCTCTTCCTTCTCCTCCTATTCCTTTCTTCTCTTCTCAGTCGCCATTTTCTCCTCCATCTTCTTCGCCCTATCTTTTTCATCCCATTTTCTTCTTCCCATCTTCTAAATCTATGAGTTTCTTTCTTTGCACAGAAGTCCGCTCACGACCATTGCTCAAGAGTCATTCACAGTCCCTTGGGCTCCGACGCCGACCCTCACCTTCATCTTTAGTTTTTCCGTTCACAGCSTCAACCTCCACATAAAAGAAAAAGAAAAAAATTGTTTTGAAAACCGACAAAACCGACTAACCGTACCAACTGGTCGATCAGTCGGTGMATGCTGTGATTTCGGAGTGGAAACCGACCTAGTCGCTTTCCAGTGGTGGGGTTGGTCAAAAATCGACCCCGACCGATCGATGCTCACCCCTACCCTTAAGTGCTAACTCTATGTCTTGAACAAGGGGCCGCTTAAGTTGTTCTCTTACTGGCCCGAGAGGGACTTTATTTTTGGTAGGACTATAAACGATTGTTCATTAGAGGATCAGTGGTACTAAGGAGCAAGAAGTAACTACAGGGATAAAACGGTAATTTGACCCAGCTATAGTTACGGACAACTCGTGAATGATTCACTTATTCATTATGGTTATATATCCATAGATGCAAAATATTATGCACTGTGAAGAGAGTGCAGCTGTGGGTCTTTAGTGGAGTGACCCACAATTGGAGTTTCTAATCTAAAGGTCCATTTGGTCCCATTCCACTCAACTTTGAATCAACCTCAAAATTCATTGCTAAATTTAAAATGTTCAAATAGCCAAATTGCTTGGATAATAATGTAAATTTCATTAAACAGTATATGTGATTCAAAACATTTACAAGTTTCTGAAAATAAAAACAACTAAATTTTTTTCTAAATTTACAAATAACATTCTTCATCTCTATCCGAACCAATATTACAAAATATGTTTCCATCATGGTTGCATTGAATTGCATCAACTCTAGTTGTGCTACCGTTGCACGCTTGACAACTCTTGTCAAGAATTCACCACGTGTTTCCCCAAGACCTCGCGTGATTCTAGCAATGGGTTCATCACCTCCATTTTTTATGACATTATGATTAAAAAATATTCAGGGTTGATAAATAATTCCTAAAAAATATTTCTTCTRCTCACAAACATACTTCAGTTACTTCCCAAGAGCGACTTAGAAGAATTAATGCTAAATTTCTCCTTGAGAATAAAACAAAAGTAATTCTCAAACTATGCAATCATAAAATCTCATAAAGCAACATTTTCTACCCATTCGTTTCAATGTCATATTCATAGCAGATCGGAGGCGGGGSAAAGAGAGAGCAGACAAAATTTTGATTTGGAAAGGAAGGAGAGGAAGCGAGAAAAATAGTTAAGGTTTGGAATAAAGGGGTATGAGACGAAATAGGTTTTCGTTGCAGATATATGCAACGAAAATTTATTTCGTCGCATATATTTGCGACGAAAATATGATTCATCGCTTGAAAATGCGACACTACCCATTTTCGTCGCATAAAATGCGACCCATTCTATTTTCGTCGCATAAAATGCGACGAATTTATTTCGTTGCTTTTTTCTGTCGCTGAAAGCACTATTTCTTGTAGCGAAGATCGCCAAAACACCTTACAGTGGCCAAACCCACTCGACCCAATCGACGGGCGGCAGCGTCGTCTCTCCAATGTGGGTTCGATTCTTTCAACGGAGCCCTTCTTTCTCACGGTGACAAGAAAAACATGCACCCTTACCTTCTGTAGCTTTTTTTTTTTTGGCCTCATTTCCAAAATGACCCAATCACTAAAGGAGATATGCAACAGATTTAATAAAGGAGTTAGTGTTTGATTACTTCACAACAAATCACTTAATAATAAATGATTACTAAGAAATTAACTCTAAYATTAATGATTCAAAATTCCAAAAATCCTGGCTGTTGAGAAAGAATGTTTCTCCTTCAATTTTTTTCACCTTACTRCTTTGGGATAATGATATCTCAATTTTCAAATGAACATTCTTGTATCTTACATCAATCGGTTTGATGTTTCCATCATTGATCACATATATGTTTTTCCGTTTTGAAACATATTTCCAAACTTTTCAATAAAGTAATTAAACAAATTGACTTGAATATTATTACTCCATGCATTATGAAACATTATAGATATGTGGGAGAGAGAAAAAATTAGATGACAAACACTAATTTTACATGCTCAATAAAACATTTTATATCTGTCTATTACTATCCATTTCATAATTCTCAAAGGTTCTCCTTTTCTGTTTTTCAATTTTTGTATGTAAAATTTTCAAACGATGGTAACCTTCATTATCCAACCTATTTGAAATAGCTAATGCTCTTCAATCACCATATTCATCTTTGCGATCTATGAATCATGGAAGAAATTTAGCATAAACATATGTTAAAAAAAGACACTTGAAATTTTAAGATGTATACTTAAAATAGAGTTTAAATAGACTTACCAAATTTGTGAATCTAAATTTAGTGTGAGCTCCCCAATTACCAAATCTGGAATTCAAGATATGAAAATTGCTAAATGCATGCAGTGTATTTAATAAGTACATAAAATGAATTGAAAGGTCAGTGTAATAAATGTCAATTTATATAGGCAACTTAAATTAAAACATTAAGTTGAGTCCAAGTTAAAAAAAAATAGTGACATCACTGTTGGCTTTTTGGCCTTAATCTCAAATTAATTAATTTTAATTAATTAATTAATTAATGTTTTGATGATAACAAACTTAATTTTATTTATTGACATTTTTTGTATTTTAAAGTGTCCACACTGTAGAGCTTGTTACAACGATTCCAACGACTGTTAGATCATCCAAATCGAAGCTCAAACGGAGAAGTTACGATCGAAACAAATTGGAATGAAAAATACCCGAGAAGATGACGTGGACAGTTCGTAAGCTGACAAGTGACAAGTTTCTTTTTAAAGTATATATATATATTGAAAAAGAAAAGAAAAAGATTAAAAATAAAAAGTAAAAAAAAGTCAAAAGTTACCAACGGTAACTTTGTTAAAAAAAATAAAAAATAAAAATAAAAAAAATTGAAAACTTTACCGTTTTCTCTCTCTCTCTCTCACACACACACACACATATATATATATATTTTATTTTATCATTATTATATATATATATATATATATATATATATTCAAAATTATCTCAATCCTTGATTTTTAATGATTAAGATCTAATGGTTCAAAATTAAACTTGATTTTTTTACCATTTTCTTCCCTCTATTTAAACTAAACTTCTCATTCAAAATTACACAACAATTCTCTTATTCTCAATCCTCCATAACTTCAAAATTCTCATTTTGYTAATCTCTCCAARWTCTCAATTTTTCTTTCCATCTTATTTGTGAGAGAAATTTTATTGTTGTGAGGATTGAAATTTTTGTRAGCTCAAATTTGTATATTTACTCTATTTGAGAGTTTGTAAGTGTGTGTTTAAAAATCTTCAACTCATTGTAACAGTGTRATYCTCACCGTAAAGAGGATCGTCTTTGCTCTTGTGTGAAGAGCAGTGTACCGGTTTGACTCCTACCGTGGAAAGAGTCAGAATTTCAATTTACAACCCAAGAGGTGCTTGGGAAGTGGAGTAGGACAGTTGTGCCGAACCACTATAAAAATTCCCGGTGTCAAATTTCTCTAACCATCTCTCTTATTTATTTTTGCATTTAATCTTAGAATTTTATTGTTTGCTTTAAATTTCTCTTGTTTGCCTTAGAATTTATTTTATCTTACTTTGTTAAAATTGCATATCTCAAAAAGTGTATTATTTTTGTTTAAATTGGGCCCATTTATTAAAAAAATTATATTTTGTTAATTAAACCCTATTCATCCCCCCCCCCTCTAGGGTTGTCATACCGATCCAACAATCACAAAGACGATGCAAGACAAATATGTATAACATTATCAAGTGTGATGACATGACGCTCAATCTATTGACTATCTCTSTTGCATAATCTAGGATGATAACCAAGGGCATAAGTAACCAAATTAGGTGTTGCTCCTTAGACATCATATCCCAAGCTGAATCTTCGCATGATGGTTATCGAAGATATTGTGATCCATTTGATGGTTYGACGATGTTGCAGCCACTTGATGGTTGGCAAAGTTGTTACAGTCGCTTGATAGCTGGCAGAGAAATTGTAGCCGCTTGATTGTTGGCAAAGAGATCTCCRTTCACCCACGAGCAAAGAAGCCTACCTTAAGTGCTACACAAGAGAAAATAAAGTGTGCACTGCATTCATGAAGAAAGAAGATAGTTACAAAATGACCAAAGAGAAAAAGAAGAAAGAGTACGAAAAATTTTAGGTAAAAAGATACTGACTAATGTGTTCTTTTGAGGCACATTTCATCCCACTTTATAAGGATTCAAATCCAGTTGGAATATGATTGCAATTCAAATGATAAGAATTGCAATTTTAATCCGAATAAAATAAAGAGTCAAGTTCAAAAATTATCCGAAAATTCTTTTCAAATTTGAGTATAATTTAACTTTTAGCCTAAATTTTACAAAATAAAATATCTATAGAGTTTTTAAATTGAGCATATTCAAAATTTTTTCAAATTCAAATTTTCAATTTCGGCACATTTCAAATTTTACCAAATTAGAATTTTCAATTWGGACATATTCCAAAAAGATTTGCAGTTTAAAAACAAATCTCAATTCAAATTTTATTCGAATGCAAGTAAAAATAAATAAATCTATTTGAATTCAAAATCTAGCTAAAATTTTAATTAGACATATTCCAAATTTTCACAAATTTTTATTAGAAATCAAATTTCAATTTGGGCGTATTCCAAATCTAGATTGGCATAAAAATTCAAATTCAAATTTTACTCCAACTCAAGTCAGAATTCGAATTAAAAAAATTTATCTAAATTTAAAATCTCAGCACAATTTTAACTTGGGCATATTCCTGATTTTTGCACATTTTCATTCGAATTCAAAATTTCAATTTGGGCATATTCCAAGTTGAAAATAGAATAAAAATTATTAAATTTAATTAAATTGTATTCCAATTCAAGACAAAATTCGAATATAACTAAAAAAATCTACCAAAATTCAAAATCTGGGTAGAATTTTAATTTGGGTATATTCCAAATTTTGTAAATTTTGTATTCGAATTCAAAACTTCAATTTGAGCATATTCTAAATCGAAATTTGAGCGAAAATTCATATCTAAATTTTATTCCACTTCAACACAAAATTCGAGTAGAGCTAAAATAATCTATTCTATATATAAAATGGACAAGTTTCTCCCTATTCTACCATTTTAATTTAAATATTTTCATATTTATTTTGAGAGCAATTTTGTCCTTCAAATATTAAAATTTTCTCTCCCATCCTCCTAAACCACCCCTCAAATTTTTTTTTTTCAAAATATTTTATCTCCATCCTTACATATTCTACTTTTCTCAAATTAAATTTTTATCTCTCAAATACTTTTCTCAAATTAAATTTCTATCTGTGAAAGAGTTATAATAAGTATAGTTTTGCCTATTTGTTTCTAAGAATTAATTAAAAAATTGTAACTTTTTTTAATTATACTTAATATGAAATTTCAAAAGTTTTRTAACTTTTTATTTTCTACCGCTATATAAAAAACTTTTTCTTCCTCTTTCTTCCACCTCAAAACTCGAATCTTCTTTCCTTATGCTTTCTCCTTTAGTCAATGTCTTCTGTTTTSTATTTCGTTACCTTGCTTAATCTAAAATTCAACTTTTTGTTTTTTTTTTCAATGCAATGTTAATAATTGTTATTTAAAAATACTTGATTACATACAATATATAAGTAATTTATTAAAAAGCTCAAGAGATGACATACTTGCGGTTTTTTTTCCTTTTTTCTTCTTTTGTTTTATTATCTTTTTCAATGACTCAAATAAGAAATTAAACAAAGTTCTCTTTCATTTTATGCATTGCTATGTAGGAACGAAAAATGATGAAAAATCCATGGATATGTGGTTTTTTTAGAAAACAAAATTAAGTAAACAAATAGTAAGTGTTAAAGTTGTTTATTCTTACTTGTATTTTACTTATAGAAAATTTTCAAATAATCAACACTTCTCAATTTTTTTTTAGTCACACCAACGGATCAGTGGATGATCAGAAA
>NW_019104610.1:406220-427901 GCF_001995035.1 Momordica charantia
GTTTTTTTTTATTCATATCATGATTAGTATTGTTTTGTAGTATAGCAATATTACAATGATTTTGTCGTTTTATGTTTATGTTATGATTTTCAGTTTCTTGACTAGTTTTCTGTTTTTTTTTAATTATTATATTAAATTGATAAATGAATTCAATAACATTAATAAATTTAGAATTAACTAGTTTAAGTAATGTTAACAAAGTTAGATTTAGATATTTGTAAGTAATGTAATTAATTGGTTGATTATTATTAATTAGATAGTTAACTAAAACTTTTTAATTTATCTTTTATTAATTTGTATAATTAAATTTAGTTACCAAATTTTAACTTTTGTTTGTTATGTTCTAGGATAAAATATGACAGCTAAATGTTTGGCAATTATTTTGTATATGAATGGTTGTATGGTGGAAGGTGTGAATGGAGTTGAATATAATCGACCGCCATGTGGAGGTTTCACTGTTAATAGTGGTATTGATTTTGGACATTTTGTTGAAAYGGTTGGATTATCATTGAACATAGATGTGAGCGGCAGTGAATTAGAAATAGTTTGTAGACATCCTACTCTTACACGTT
Source organism: Momordica charantia (assembly GCF_001995035.1). The sequence continues at coordinate 406,793 of NW_019104610.1, forward strand.
CAGGATCAACTAAGTACATTCCTATTCCRATTTCGAATCACTATGCGTTAGAGTTGATGTTCTCTATTGCAGTGCCCTCCCCAGACATGGTGGAATTATTTGTGTGTGTTAGAAACATAGTTACTAACACACCTAGCCAATGTCTCAACGAGAGCCAATGCCTTGACCTTGAGCCTGAACTAAATGTTCCCCAAACTGATGATCAACCAAATGTTCCCCAAACTRATGATCTAGATGATGATATGAACTTGCCTGCTGAAAATAGTTTTGTAGAATTGAGAACTGAAACAGATGATGAGTTTGATATGTTGGATTTCGAGGGTCATGAACATAATATCCCTTCAAACATGTTCAACGACTTGGGAATGGACATCATGAATAGTACTAYAGAACATGATCTGTTGTACAAGGGGTTCAGATGTAAAGATAAACAAACAATGCAACATATTGTGAAACGATTTGCTATTAAAAGTCACAACCCATATAAAGTTGTGGAGTCGTCACCATCRAAGTGGGTAACTAGATGCAAGAAGTGGGAAGATGGATGCAAGTGGCGACTCTGTGCGGATCCTAAACAAATGTTATAACCTTTGGGAAATCACGAAGTACGAAGATCAACATTCTTGTGTTTACTCTGAACTCAATCAAAGTCATCCTCAATTGGATTCAAATATGATTAGTATTGAAATMTGTGATGTGGTGAAAGATAACCCTTGCATAAAAATARTAACACTTCAAGGTTTGATAAAAGAGAAGTTTGGATATCATGTTTCTTACAAAAGAGTTTGGGATGGAAAAACAAAGGCATTGGCTCGAGTATTTGGTGATTTGGGATGAGTCATATCARCGTTTATCGAAGTGGATGTACATGGTGAAACACACTAATCCAGGAACAATTATTGAGTGGAAACTCAAGAATTACGGGATGCTAGGTCATGCCATTCTTTATTCCGTTTTTTGGGCATTCGGTCCTTGTATTGCAGCTTTTAAAACGTTTCACCCCGTACTTCAAATTGATGGAACTCACCTTTATGGAAAGTATARAGGGAAACTTTTGATTGCAACATTAGTTGATTCCAATGGACATTTGTTGCCACTTGCTTTTGCCATTGTTGACGAGGAGAGTCGAGAGACTTGGGGCTGGTTTTTAAAAAACCTACGAAAGATTGTTACGCACGAAGAAACATGTTTGATATCTGACCGACACGGGGGTATTATATCAGTCGTTAATAATCCACATAATGGTTGGACATGACCTAAATTTTATCACAGATTTTGCTTACGATATGTTGTGAGTAACTTCAATAAAAAATACAAAAGTAAGAAATTGAAAAATCTGGTATATCATGCTAGTTCTCAATCTCAAGTTCGAAAGAACAACAAGTGTGCTGAAGAGGTTAATCAAATGAATAGAACTTGCATGGATTTCTTTCGCAACATTGGAATTGAAAAGTAGACCCAATCACATGATGGTCGGTATAGATATGGGTGGATGACTACCAATCTTTCAGAATGCATTAATGGGGTGTTGAAGGGAGCTCGTATGTTACCTATCACTACATTGGCGGACCTTACATTTTACAGATGTGTTAAGTACTTTGAGAAGAGAAGGGAAGAAGCAAGAAATGCCTTAGCAAGAAATGAAAAGTATACAAGGTAATCTGTAGTTCATTGTTAATACTTTCGATATGCTTCTTAAATGAGTATGCTTATGATGATATATATTCAAACAGGTATGCTTATGATAAACTTCTTAAATGGGCGATGAGATCTAGCAAACACACAGTAGTGAATTATGATAAAGTTGTTGGTGTGTTTCATATGAAGATGGTAATTCACTACTACAATTCAAAAGGAGGAAACACACAAATAGTGAGGTTCAATGCGAATGAACGTTCATGTACATGCAACAAGTGGCAATCATTTAACATCTCATGCCCTCATTTCATGGCAGTTTGCTCCCACATAAACTTCAACTACGAAGATTATGTCAGTGATTGTTACAAACTTACAAAGTATGTTGCATGTTACGCTCATCAATTTGAACCAGTTCCACATGCAGATTACTGGATTGCCCYTCAAAATATGCCTATCCTGCATCCCGATCCAGAATTATTGAGACAGCYCGGTAGACCAAGAAGTTCACGTAGTCATAATGAGATGGATTTGAGAGAACCTAGTATTCAACAACGATGCGGGTTATGTARCCAACTTGGGCACAACCGAAGAAGTTGTCCTTCCAGACAGAGGGAAGCACCCTCATAGCAGCTTTTACTTATGATTTATTTTTGTCATTGTATTCTTTTACCTTTTTGTTTAATTTTGAATGATAACATTATGATTTCTTTTTGTGCAAATTTTCAATGCTGACATTATTTATTTAAATATTTAATGATTACATTATGATTTAAATTTTCAGTGATTTCATATCATGATTCTTATTATGCATCATGACATATTTTATGGTAATAGAATATGGAGCTAAATCCAAACCCGATAGATCAATCAGTGTTGTATGGTCAAGCGCGTCATCGTTCAGAACTAGTTTGGGAAGGTCAGTGTAACGAGGAGTTGCACTGCATGCGTAGAGAGGCAGTATGTGATCGCACCATTCCATTACATCCTTTGATTGAGCCAGCGTTTCGTGCTTTCGGTTTTTATGGATTTGCCAAAGTTGGATTTATCCAATTAGATTGGCACTTGATCATTGCGCTTGTGGAGCGTTGGAGGCCAGAGACTCACACTTTTCACATGCCTGAGGGTAAATGCACTATAACWCTTCAGGATGTAGTGGTGCAACTCGGGTTACTGGTAGATGGTGAGCCAGTAACAGGACCAGTACACTATGATTGAAAAGCCACATGTCAATTATTTCTTGGTGTGACTCCAGACGACTCACATATTAGAGGATCTAGACTTAGTTTACCATGGTTGGCTTCACAGTTCAGCAACTTAGATGACAATTCTGACGAGGACACCATAGCTAGATATGCTCGTGCTTACATTTTGCAACTTATCGGTGGTAGCTTATTTGCCGATAAGTCTAATAATTTGGTCCACTTGATGTTCCTTCCGTTGTTGGCTGATTTTGAAATGGCTGGACGATTTAGTTGGGGATGAGCAGGTTTGGCATGGTTGTATTGACATTTATGCAAGGCATGTCGATCTGATTCACGAGACATTGCTGGTCCGATCATACTCCTTCAAGTATGGGCTTGAGATCGGTTCCCAAGCATGGCTCCAGCTCGTCGCCACATCGCGGAAGATGAGCTAGTGGGACGACTATTAGCTGCACGGTATGCTTATCTAACTATTTCATTGTGACATAATATTAATTTTTTTAATATATACACAACTTTACAAACTTAGAATATTATTATAGGTGGAGAGATCAATTTTGTGTCATAGAATTATCGACACATGTATTGATTTAGTACAGATACATGTTGGATCTTCTGACACCGGGATCGGTATGTGTTTAAATATTTAAAATTATATATATAACTTGGTTGTCTTTTAACATGATATTTTTGTCTAAATATTTCAGATGATTTAGGAACCATATAATAAGGAATTTGCATTCCTACCAKATTACTGCAACAATRGACATGAAATATGGTGCACAGTAAGTCCACTCATTTGTTTTCATGTTGTTGAGTGTCATCATCCAGATAGAGTTGCTAGGTAGTTCGGGATGAAACAATCAATTCCAGATGTTCCTAGTTGGGACCGAAGATACATGATATAGACCTTCGACACCGAGGATAGCAGGACCATGTAACACCTTTTGTGGCTAGGTGGCGCATGCGTAGAGATTATATCTCTATTAGTCATCTGGTGGACGATGATGGTGATTGTGATCCCCGGATACATGAGTTGGTATTTATCAATTACTAGACATTATATCATTCAAGTAGGAGCAGCGTTTGGTGCTACAATTATTTGCATTTTATATATTTATCTTAATTCATTTTCTATGCAGGTGGCATGTTTTGAACAAATTAGTATCCTCTCATTGTCAAAAGATATTAATAGCTTGTGTACCATTGGTGGGAGATATCTTCAAAGGTTTCACCAGTTGTATAGAGTACCTACACCTACTCACGGCCCCAGGCGTAGAGGACATCGTCAAATAAAGTAGGATGCTCCAAACGAGCCTGACATTCTTGAACCTGAAGTTATGTATCATAATRTCAATGATGCTCCACCTTTCACGCAGACACAGGATGATGCCGGCTCATCCACACCTATGGTTATAATACCGACTCCTGGTTCGAGCCAAGTTCACACACCACTACAATATAATTATGAGGGTCATGGATGTGGACGTGGATAGTATGGACAATACATCAACCCTAACGAGGATCAACAGATACCAGAGGCACCGAGAGCTAGTCGTCGACAGCCACATCGTCATCGACGACCTCCCTCATGTGGCACACATTAGATAGATTCATAGACTATAACGCTTAATTTTGGTTATGCAGCTGTACCTTTTAGATATTACTTAATATTTTACTCATGTCTTGAATATTATTTTATAATCTACTATTGATAAAATTAACTATAATTCTCTAATATTGATAAATTAAGAATATTATTTTCTAATTACAGTATGGTATTAACAAAATTAAACCTTTAAATATTAAATATATTAAAATCAAATTATAATATAAATATAGCAAAAAACTTAAAGAAGAAGAAAAAAATATAATAATCAAACCAGTTAGTAAAAAAAAAGTCGAGCCGTGTAATTTTTTTAAAAAAAGGGACTTGGTAGAGACGACCAATCCATGTAAGAGACGACCAAGCCATGTAATTTAAAAAAAAAAACAGAATTGATCGTCTTCCAAGCGGGATTTCAAAAAATCCGCACAACATGTCGTCTCCTGAAGTAATTAAAAAAAAAAGAAAATAGCGTGGCGGGCCACTCTGTTTAAAAGCGGAAAGAGACGACCAAGCGTTATTTTAAAAAAAAATTACGTGGCGCTCTGGAAGCGCCACGTTAGCTGGTCGTTTCTTAGAGAGAACCAGTTGTTGTCACTTCACAGGTCGAGAGACGACCTGCTATTTCAAAGCATTATTTTGGTAAATAGTTTGAAAAGTGGCATATTTTCGTAAATACTTTAAGGATTAGCATTATTTAAAAAAAAAATCCCACCAATCTCTCCCCTTAAACCTTACACTCTCTTTTTCATTTGAATCTATGGAAAAAGTTCAACTTTTTAGATTGAAAAATCAATTACTCCTAATATGGAAAAAAAATCTAACATTTTAATTTGAATAATCAATTACGAATCGGAAAAATCTCAATTTATAATCTAACTTATTAATTTGAATAATCAATTACAAAGTGGAAAAAATCTCAATTTTTTAATCTTATGAAGATTGGAAAATTGAATTTGTATAATCTTTGGCCAAATTTGCATAAATTTCCGGGATTCAATTAAAATAAACCTAGATTCCATGATTCTCAAGCCAAGATTTCATAAATGCCCAAGATAATTATAAAAAAAAACGAAATTGCATGAATCCCAGCCCAGGATAGCATAGTCCTAGACTAGGATTATGTAACTCTGATCAGAATTGCATAATCCTAGATCRAATTAGTAAAAAATGTTGTCCCGACCTGGGATTATGTTATCCTGTTGGAGATTGTGCTATCTTAGGCTGAGATTTATGCAATTTTGTTTTTTTAATTATCTTTGGTATTTATGCAATTTTGGCCATCATTTTAAATTAAATCCTGAACATTTATGCAATCTTGTTCCAAGAATCATGGAATCTTGGTTTTTTTTTAATTAAATCTGGGCATTTATGCAATATTGGGCTACGATTATGCAAATTTTATTTTCCTAATTAAACGATTAAATATTTAATCATTCCATTATTTAATTTAAACCATTTTTATAGAATTTTTTCCATATTATATTTGTAATGATTCTTCATTTTAGAATGGTAATGTTTTTTTTCGATTCGTAATTGATTCTTCAAATTAAACAGTTGAGATTTTTTCCATATTAGATTCAAAYTAAAAAGAGAATTTGAGAGGGAACCAAGAGCCCGGGAGAATTTTACTTTTTTAAAAATATAGATATTTTGGTAATTTTACAAAGGAAAAAGTAAAAATGGATTAAAAATTAGAAGGGGAGGAGTCAGAAATAATTTTTTTTTTAGGGGTCAAACATTTTAATTAATTATAAAATGGCGTCAAAAACCCTAATTTCTCAATACCGTAAGATCACTATTATAGTAGATTTATAATACAGTTTATTAAATTTGAATCTATAATATATATAAATGGGGCTATAGGGRRRAAMWKTTTCTCCCTATTTTGCTCTTTTAATTTCAGCATTCCCATAGATATTTTGAGGGCAATTTTGTCCTTCAAATATWAATTTTTCTCTCTCACTCCCCCTTTGTCTCCCTCCCATGCCACTTTYCCCTTTTTTTTCATTTCTTTTAAAATATTTATTYTCCATCAATACAAAATTTTACTTTTCTCAAATTAATTTTTTCTTTCTAATAAATTCTYCCTAAAGGTTAGAATATAAAGAGTTAGAATATTGAGGGTTTTGTCTCTTTATTTCTATGAATTAATTAAAAAATTATAACTTATTTTGAATTATAATTAGTAAGGAATTTCAAAAGTTTCRTAATTTTTTATTTTATACAACTATATAAAGAGTTTTTTCTTACTCTTTCTCCCAACTTTTTCTTCATCAAAACCTGARTTTCTTTTCTCTTTCGGTATGTTAATTTTCTCATTTGGTCACTATCTTGTGTTTTTTTATATTTAGTTAGATTGTTTGATCGTCAAATTTTTTAGTTATTTTTTTTTCCAAACGACTCAATCAACTGGAAAAAGGAAAGGGAAAATGAGTGATAAGATCGAATCACCTTGGACGGATCCACTTTGGGATGGTACTTGATAACCGCAAGAACTCCTTCAATGACCTCCTCATTGGTAAGGTGATCATTGTGTGATGAAAATAGCCAGAGCAATCCATCGGAACATGGCTGCGATTAGCATTCCTGGCGAGCTAGGGCAAGGAATTGGACTGGAACTMAAACATGGGAAAGAAAGACGGCCCTGAAYGCATCTCTATCTCTCAATATTTTTTTTTGTCATTTTATTTTTTAATGACTCAAATAAGAAATCGAAACAAAGTTTTATTTACTTTTATGTATTGTTCTGTTTAGGGAAAAATAAATGAATATGTATTTTTTTTAGAAAAAACAATTTAAGTAATTGAAGAATAATACTTTTAGTCACACTAACCACATCAGTGTTGATTTTATGAGATAAATATGGAAAATATGAAAAAACTTGGTGAGGTAAACATTTAGAGATAAAAAAGAACAAATTATATTATAAATTTTAACTATTTAATTAATTTTTATATTTTTAAACATTGAAATAGAAATTATGAAATTTCASTTGCACCATACGTGTTTCTTACTASTAAGTCTAAATTCACTTAAAAAATTGAATTGGGTCTCAATCACTCAAGCCCAAGTTCAGGACTATGTTCAAAATCACTCAAGCTCAAGTTTAGGACTGGGTTCAAAATCACCCAAACCTAAACCTCTTAAAGTTAAATTGGGTCCACGACCCAAATAAAAGCTCAAATCGATGRGTTTCTAAAATCACCCAAGCTCGAAGCCCACTAAAGCTTACGAAAAACTCTATAAACAGATCGGTCACTTAAGCCCAYTGATTATTTTAAAGAGTTCAGAAGTGGGAGAATTCAGACAGTAAATTGAAGACTCTCCATCTCTGAAGACTTGGAGATTTGAAGATTTGAAGACTTTGRAAGCGTATAAAACTACGATCAAAATTCAAGAACAAGTATATCTATCTTTACATCAAGTTCGAGAGAAATAATAAGTAGATAAATACTAGAGATTGAATCTACTACTCAATACATACAACAAAAATCGAAATTCAACTCAACGAAATATAATTTTCCAAAAATCTCGTGTGAACACTATTATTTTTTGGAATATATTGTGTAAAATTTGAACTTTTTGTAGGTTAGAATGAATGCACGATTAAGAGCACAATGTATAACAACAAGCAATATATGATAAATAATTAATGGGTTATATGACTTTTTATATGAATGCATGGTTTAAAGAGTACATTTTATTTTTATTGTTTTTGTATGATAGTATATATAAATTGTAGCTATATATTGAAATCAAAAGAATAATATGTAAAAAAGTATTTATAAATAGTATGCATATATATATTTTTTTTTTCAAAGGTATATATATCATAAATAGCAATTATAATATATAAATATAYTCTGAGGTAATAAAATTTGATAAATGATAAATAAAACATAAAGTAAACAAATGTAATGCTTTCAAACAAGAAATAAAGTATTAAATTAACAAATGTTAATGACAATATAATGAAAGTACAATAATGTATTAATTGCATTAAAAAAAAACATGGAGATGGAACATTTCAATGTATTTCTAGAATATTCTAACTTTACTGGTGACCTGATATGGATAGATACATTCACTGTGAGTAAAACATATACTTGTTGGAATAATATGGGRAGACGTGACSTTTGGTACGTAACTATTTTTATGTTAATATGAGGCATGCATGAGAATAAGGTATTTTAACGATATTTGCATCGTTTTTATGCTCATAGAACCATCTCTACAACATCGTCCTCAAAACTTCCAACATAAAAGTTATTGGTAATTATCTTACATATTTCATGACAGCATTTAAATTTCATAAATATTTGTTGTTTGAAATTATATATTGTACAAGGTGAATAATCATATGACCATTTAGAAAAACCTATAGAAGATAACTCTCTCATGTATGCCTCATATAGTATTCTCTAATGAGTRTAAATTATATTCAAAATTCTCAACATTATATGCTTTGGCACATGGGAGGAATAACTTATCAAACACTTTGTCCTTGTACTTTAGTTTCAAATTCTAAAAAACATAGAACGCTCATATATAGTGGCAAGCCTTAGGGAAAATCTTTTCAGCTGATTTGACTATATTCTTGTGCATGTCTAAATCAGTGCTTGCTATGTTAATCTTATCCTTRATACATTYCTTAATAACAAAAAATGTTGCTTACCTATGATCATTAAGTACTATTTCAATAGAATATATATGATCTTGGACAAATTTATTTATGACCCAAATCTCACTCTCTTTATCTCCAAACTGGGAAGCACGAAGGAACATTGGCAGTTGCCAACAAAGCAACCTACGATCTGTAATTTATCATTCGATTTAACAGTCTTGAATTGAAAATTATCTCTTATACTGATAGAYAGCAAGACATTCAGTAAATAACGCTTTTTGCAAAACTTGTCATTCACATCAATGTGGAAAGCAGAAGAAATATTCACATTGAGTGATGAAATTGACAAATTGACTGTATACCAATGTCTATGGAACTTGAAGCAATAAGAGATATACAATTCAATATGTTAAAAAGACAATTTCTACRATCAATAACTAAAGAAACAACATTCAACAACACCATTACCAATGATGTTGTACAACCAYAGCGCATCTTGTCATCTGATATTTTCATGTCCTTCTTAACCAACCGAGTAGATCTTATGCATGCAAATACATCAGGATAATCAGAACTGCCTAGCAATCCAAATTGCTCCATTATCTCTTCCAATCAAATTAACGTATGACATTCCTTGATGCTATATTAGTTTCAAAACTTTATATTCCACGTAATTATTTTTGTCGTTCTGAAATCTAGTATGAAGCATACGCACAGGAATAGAAATGCTACCTGTATGATATTTATAAGAAACTCGTTTGAGATATATTGAATGGATATGCATAATAGTTTTGTATAATAAGATTAGTTCATATGTTAGATAGGTAAATATAATATAATGTAATAGTTAATTGTATAAAAATRCATGGTATATATTTTATAACCTAGTATAGGTATGTGTATATTGTATTTAAATAAGATCACTAATAATACTGTTTATTATAACCTAAAAATGAAGATTACATAACATGAGATGAATCAACATAAAATTTACAGAATTGTTAAGAAATAAAAAAAATATAGAGAGAGAGATAACATTTAAACAATCATAATGATTTGAATATTCAAATAAAATTTTTGCATCCGAAATTTGAGATGCTGAATTTGTGGTCAAACTAAACTAAACTTGTCAAAAATTTGAATTGCTAACTGGAATATTTTGGACGAAAAAAACAATAGCCATTGAAAAAGGGGAAATATAAATTAATCTAAGAAGAAAAAATTAAGAAGGAAAGAATAGTAGGCATAAAGAAAGAAAAAAAAAGAGCAAGGAAAAAAATAAAAATAGTACTTACATGGATGTTCCGGTTGATGCTAGGAAAAATATGTGATTACAAATAATGAAAATGGCRGTTAAAACGGACTCTGTCAATGATTAATATTGAGAAACCGGAAGAATTTTTTGCTATAAATAGAATGATTTTTTTAGGAAGTATAAATAGAAGGATTTAATGATTATTATTGAAYGGAGAAAAATAGGGGAATAAATCGAATGAGGCACATTTTTGAAAATTTGAATATATCATATTTAATACGAGAATTCAAATTTTGAATCTTTTAATTAGAAATCAAAGCTAATAAAGCTAATCATTTAGACGAAAATCCAATTAAATAAAACAATAATAATTTTTGGCAAATTTGAAATAAATAAAAAAATTCAAATCTCAAAATCTAAATATGTAAAAATTAAAAATGAAGGTTCTTTGTGAAATATAGTTCATGTTTTGACCCACGAAAGACAATTCCTCAAAAAATATTTTACCCTAGATTCATAAGTACCCAATTGCTACATAAAAAAGTTGAAGAAAATCGTGCCCAAATATATCTCATTCATTTTTTGATTTTTTTCTTTTTCTTTAAATATTATATAGCTACTTATGGGCATATATGTGATTTGCAGYTRGGCTTAGGTTTTAAATGGGGTCACCTTCATACATTTGTGAAAATCTTTGTWAAAATAGACACTTGTGTTTTTTTTAGTACAAAAACATGTGGGGATAGGGTTCGAACACACGACTTTTTGGTCGGAGATGTTGGGAATGACAAAGGTAAACTAATTCATTTTGTCCCASATGGAAAGATTATCATTTGGAAAGTTAGTTTATAAGCCAAAACCATGTAGTGAGCTTATAAATATGGTGAGAGGTAAGTCCAAGTCTTGATCCACACGTGTTCTGTCATCGTTCGACTAGCTTTGGCGTGAAGCTATCTTGTTTGGAACGTTTTCTTTTCCTAGGTTTTGATCTTGTCAAAATTGCGTGGAGCACTTAGAGTGATTTGTGCTAAGCCCTAACATAATGGGTTGCTTAGTAAAAGAACCAACATGTGGTGGGTGTAAATTTTTCTTTTATGTTTTTTTTTAAATCTAATTTCTTTTTTTTTAGCAACTTAGTGACTATAAATTGTCACTTCCCCTCTCATTTAACACATCTCATCTTTCACTTCCTTCTCCTCTCCTTTCCATCTTTTAGAAAGATTTTTCTAAGCACGATTTGATTCAACTCCGTTCTAATGAGTTCACGTTTGTAATGGAGKTTGYGTTAATCTTAGAGAGCATTTTGGCAATATAACGATTTAGCACTACGGTCGTGCCGATTTTGCTTTCAGGSCAGTGGTTCCACTCACGACACAACAATTATTTTCTTAGTCGTTCCAATTTTGACCTTATCCTTCCCATCAATCTGAAAGCACAACTACATGGCTATTATCGAATCCGAGAATATCMTAGCAGACTTGTCAAAATTGGAACCTCTGACGAATCCAATTATCGCCGCTGGTCCTAGAGCTACTTATTTTCTTTGAGCAGTTGGAGATCGACTATATCCTCACTGCTGCTTAGCTCCCCGCCGTCGCCGCAACCACCATTACTGACCAGTCTGCGGCCACTGCTTCAGCTATGACTGCTGATTCTGGAACGTCCACTGTTGCTATCGATGGTACTGACAAATTTGAGAAAGACAACAAGATTGTTCGTGGGCATCTACTCAACCATATGAAGGATTCTCTCTTTTATCTCTTCGTAGTCCAAAAATCTGCAAAGATTATTTGGGACAATTTAGAATCTAGATATGGTGGGGATGATGCAGGCAGGAAAAAGTACGTCGTCGGTAAATTATTTCAATTCCAGATGACGGATGAAAAACCAATAATGGATCAAGTTCATGAGTACGAAAACCTGGTGGCAAATGTGCTCTTAGAAGGCATGAAGATTTGTGAGGTTTTTCAGGCGAATTCACTGCTTGAGAAATTCCCTCCCTCATGGAGTGATTATCGAAACCACCTGAAATACAAGAAAAAAGAGTCGATCCTGCAAGAACTTATCAGTCACATGCATACAGAGGAAGCCAACAAATAAAAGGATAAGCTCTCTTCCCAATCTTTAAATTCAGTTAAAGCTAACTTAGTTGAATCTTCTAATGCTTTCAAAGACAGGTTCAAAAACAAAGGGAAACAGGGTTTTAATGATAGAGTACAAAATAAGAAGGGATTCCAACTCAAAAATGCTGRAGGAAAATTTGAGAAAGCCAAACTGGTTTGTTATGTCTGTAGAAAACTAGGACACAAATCCTATCAATGCATCCAGAGAAAAGACAAACGGCGTACTCCACAAGCGAATCTCACAGAGACAGATGATATCATTGTCGTCGTGGTCATTGAGGCAAATGTGGTAGAGAACAAGTCTAACTGGATCCTAGACACCGGAGCTTCYAGACASTTATGCTCAAACCGTGAGCTCTTCCACGACTTCCAGGACTCCACCAAGGGCAAATGTGTCTTTATGGGGAACTCTACCACARCTGGAGTACTTGGGAAAGGGAAGATACTCTAAAAACTCACTTCTGACAAAACTTTATCTTTAAGTAATGTACTGTATGTTCCTTCCCTACATAGGAATTTGGTGTTTGGAGGTTTGCTGAATCGAKCTGGACTTAGGATTGTGTTTGAGATCGACAAGGTTATCCTCACCAAAAATGGTGAYTTTGTTGGTAAGTGATATTTAGCAGATGTTTTGTTTGTCCTTAACACTGTTTCTATTAATGAAATTGATACASATTGTGCTTATATAGTGGAGTCTATTGATGTGTGGCATGGTAGACTAGGACACGTGAATATTGCATCAATTAAAGGCTCAAAGCTCTAAATCTAATTGATACTTATGAGTTGCATGAAACCCAGAAATCTCATGTATGCGTAGAGGCAAAGTTTCACAACGTCGCAACGTCATCGCGACGCGGAGCAGCCGACGTCATCCCTTAACGGGTTTTTTTTTAGATTAGGATTTGGAGTCGCCACCAATCATCTATGAGGTGTGATTGGTCACCTATTTTAAAAACTTGGTCCACGAAAAACAAATTTTGGTTCGGGAGTCGACTGAGCGTAGGGAAGGTGTTAGCACCCTACGACACCCGTTTGAAAACGGTACCATATTTTTTCAAAAATTATCCTATTATACTTTGGTCCAAAAAGAAAACTATTTTTGTGTTTGATTTTTAAATGTCCCAAATTTATTAGTTCATATTTTACCATAAAATATGAACCAACAAGCATGAGTGGCACAAAGACCATTAGAAAAACAAATTATCACCTCGAGAATATTGGAAAGATCCAATTTCTGTCATTGGGATTTTCGAAATAATTATTTAGCAGAAAAGAAAAATTAATAAATAAAAAATAATATTAGTGTAGGGGCCATCAAGACTTAAACTTGTGATATGAGAGTATATACAAACTTCTTACCAATGTGCCAACATCCTAAGACATTACTTAATATTTTATAAAAATGKTTTAAGATTTGAAATCTTATAAAAACGAAAGTTTTTTTTTATATTAAAAAAATATTTTATCTAAAATAGCTGTTTCGTAAAATAATGATATAAAAAAACATTAATTTAAGCAAGCAAAGACTCGAACCTAAAACATRTGAATTACTCCTAAGTAACCTACCACTATGCCAACACTACATGACACAACTWGGTTTTAATTCTTATCATACAAATCTTTATTTTAAACAAAATTGTTTAAAATAAATAAAAATAAAGAAAATAAAACTAAAACCGAAATAATAATAATAATAATAATAAAATCATATTTAAAACAAACTTATTTTAAAAATAATCAAATCATATTTAAAACAAAGTTATTTTAAAAATAATTAAATCATATTTAAAACAAATTTATTTTACAAATAATCAAATCATATTTAAACAAATTTATTTTAAAATATATCAAATCATATTTAAACAAATTTATTTTAAAATATATCAAATCATATTTAAACAAATTTATTTTAAAATATATATCAAATTTAAAACAAGCTTATTTAAAACAAATAAAAAAATCAAATTATTTCTAAAACAACTTTTTTCTATACCACGTACTGCAGTGAGGAAATTCTGGGTGTGCCCGCGGGTCTGAAACCGTGAAGTCAGGTGGTCGGTGATCCGTGCGTTGGTTGTAGAAGTTGTTYGTTATATTATTGTTGTCCGTCGGGATTATAGAGCTTTGCGCCGGACTACTGTGGTGCAGGTTGTCTGAACTTGTGATCACCGGGGAACGTGTGCGGTCTGTGTATCGTCGGGGTCKCCGGCCTGGGTGAAGAAGAAGASAAGGTGATGGTAGAGAGAAAGAAGGAAGTGAATTCTTCTCTGTATGGGTGTTCTGTCTGTCTTCTCCTCCCCACCGCAGCCCCCCTTAAATACACCTAAAAATAACGATAAAAAAGAAAAAGAGGCAAGAGAAGAGAGAAAAAGAGGGAGGAGAAGAAGCGGAGGGGATACACGTATGAAGGAAAAAATCAAAGGGAGAAAAAAAACTGTTYGTTTTTTTTAAATCTTAAAATCAATTTAAAAAAACCAATTATTTTCAAATAAAATCTAATTTTAAAACTTAATTTTGATTTAGTTAAAACTTTACATTAAATTTTATAATAAAGTAAATTATGTTATTTTAAACTAAATAAACATAAATAAATAATAAATAAATCAGTAATAAATTTTTTTAAAAAAACGAAAGCAAGCCAAACCAAATACGGTGTCTACAAGACCTATAACAACTAGAAGTACTGAGCTACTTGATTTAATTCATTATGACTTAGCTGATTTCGAGAACACTACTAGTAGAGGTGGAAAACATTACTATATTACATTTGTTGATGATTTTTATAGATATACAAAAATTTATCTACTAAAATATAAAGATGAAGCTAGTAGTATATTTTTTAAATTCAAAACTGAAGTAGAAAACCAATTGGATAGAAAGATAAAAAGACTAAAGATCTGATAGGGGAGGCGAATATAGTGATAATTTCCTTAAAAAATTTTGTGAAATGAATGGTGTCATACATGAAGTCACTGCTCCTTATTCACCACAACAAAATGGAATAGTTGAAYGTAAAAATAGAACGTTAAAGGAAATGATGAATGCTATGTTATTGAGCTCTGGTTTATCTGATAATATGTGGGGGGAAGCTGCGCTCTCTGTATGTTTTGTTCTTAACAGGGTCCCTCACAAAAAGCTGAATAAGATGTCGTAAGAACTTTGGAAAGGATATTCACCTAACCTAAGCTACTTGAGAGTGTGGGGGTGTGTATCAAAAGTGGCATATCCAGAATTCAAAAAACCTACGGTAGGATCTAAAACCTTTGACTGTGTCTTTATTGGTTATGCTCAAAATAATTCAGCGTATAGATTCATGTGCTTAAGGAATGATAAAATTTGTGAATATAGAGATGTTGTATTCTTTGAAAATATTTTCCCGTTCGTCAAGAATTTGAGTGAATCATGTGTAACTCCAAAACAAACTTTACCCTCAATTTCTAGTGATGAGTTGGATTCTGAAAGTAGTGGTRAGGTTATAAAACATCCAGAACTTAGGAGAAGTAAAAGGTAAAAGATTAGCAAACGTTTTGGACCTAACTTTTTAACTACCTTTTTAGTTGAAAAATCGGATAAAATAGATAATCAATTTGCTTGCATGTATCTAATAGATGRAGATCCTAAAACCTRCCAAGAGGCTATTAGTTTTCTAGATTCTAGCTTATGGAAAGAAGCAATTAAAAATGAACTAGACTCTATAGTTATAAATCAAACTTGGGACTTGGTAGATCTTCCTATAGGAAATAAACCTATTAAAAGMAAATGGATCTTTAAAAAGAAAATTAGACCAGATGGATCAATTGAAAAATACAATGCTAGATTAGTGGTTGTAGGTTACACACAGAAATATGGATTGACTATTTTGATATATATTCTCCTGTAATTAAAATAGCCACYATTACAGCTCTAATTGCTCTTGCTGCCATTTATGACCTATTAATACATCAAATGGATGTAAAAACATCATTTCTTAATGGAGATTTAGAGGAAGAGATCTATATGATAAAGGTTTTCTAATTGTTGGTCAAGAAAATAAAGTCTGCTAGCTTAGAAAATCTCTCTATGGTCTTAAACAAGCTCCTAAACAATGGTATGAGAAATTCAATAGCACTTTAGTAAACAATGGTTATAAAGTAAATTGTTCTGGTATGTGTGCTTACTCAAAGTTATTTGGAGTTGAGTGTGTGATCATATGTTTATATGTTGATGACATGCTTATTTTTGGTACAAACTTACATGTCATTAATGATACCAAGTTATTGTTATCTTCACATTTTGATATGAAAGATCTAGGAGAAGCTTATGTAATACTTGGTGTTAAAATAAGAAAAAATGATAATCAATTCTCCTYATGTCAGTTACACTATATAGAAAAAATGTTCAAGAAATTCAACTATTTTGATAATCCACCTGTAAGAACATCTTATGATGCTAGCATTAGTCTAAAGAAAAATAAAGGTGATACTATATCTCAATCTGAATATGCAAATATCATAGGTAGTGTTATATTTTTAATGAACTATACTAGACCTGATATTGCATATGATGTAAGTAGATTGAGTAGATATACACATAATCCTAGTAAAGAACATTGRACCGCTCTTCATCGTTTGTTGAGATATCTAAAAGGCACCATGGATTACTATTTGCATTATAACAAGTTTCCTGCTGTGTTAGAAGGGTACTGTGACGCAAACTGAGTTATAGATAACGATGAGGTGAGCTCTACTAACGGATATCTGTTTCTTTAGGTGGAGGAGCTATCTCTTGGAAGTCAGCAAAACAGACTTGCATCGCACGTTCCACTATGGAATTCGAGTTCATAGCACTTGAATTAGCAGGACAAGAGACTGAATGGGTAAGAAGTCTTTTTGGAGATGTGTTGTTGTGGGGGAAATCTGTACTTGTATCCTTTCATTGTGACTCACAGGCTGCCATAAGGATTGCCAAAAACAGTGTGCACAATGGCAAGAGACGCCACATACGTCTAAGATATGGAGCTGTGAAACAGTTGCTGAAAAATGACATTATGGCAGATCCTCTCACCAAAGGCCAAACAAGGAGGGTAATTGTAGAGTCCTTAAGTTGTATGGGACTCAGCATTTGATGTTTCTCATTTGTGAATCCATAGCTCTTATTTTGGGTGGTCTAGGTATGGACTTGATGGATGTAATAAAACACAATGTGAATCCATACCTCTTCTTTTGGGTGGTCCAAGTATGGACTTGATGGATGTAATAAATCACATTGTGAATCCATAGTCCTATTTTGGGTGRTTCTTGTAAGGACTTGATGGATAATGTTCAAAGTCTTCATRGCCCAATTTTAAGTGGTGATGATAGACTTGATGAAACAACAACGTGACCGTGAACGTTAGGCCGCCTTCTATGAAAGAGTCAGAGTCTCTTTCTAGAGCTGTCACGATGGCCTAAAGGTTCTATGTGCATGGCAATGAATAGCACTTGATAACCATCTCGGAATCAATATCAAGGATTTAAACGTATTGTGGGGGTCTCAACTATAATTACTAGAAGTTCAAGAGGTAACTCACTTTCACTACTTAGGTTGTTGCCCTACTTTACTAATACATTAATTCAAATCGAAAGATATTAATATTTAAGTTGTCTATCATTTACTCAGAAAAATTTGTTCTTATCTTTCTTCTTCTGTTTTACTCTTTGTCATTCGTGGGRGATTGTTAGGAATGACAAAGGTAAACTAATTCATTTTGTCCCACATGGAAAGATTATCATTTGGAAAGTTGGTTTATAAGCCAAAACCATGTAGTAGGCTTATAAATATGGTGAGAGGTAAGCCCAAGTCTTGATCCACACGTGTTAAGTCACTGTCCGACTAGCTTAGGCGTGAAGCTATGTTTTTTGGAACGTTTTCTTTTCCTAGGTTTTGATCTTGTCAAAACTGTGTGGCGCACTTAGAGTGATTTGTGTTAAGCCTAACATAATGGGTTGCTTAGTAAAAGAACAAACACGTGGTGGGTGTAAATTTTTCTTTTTGAATTTTTTTTTTAAATCTAATTTCTTTTTTTAGCAACCTAGTGACTATAAATTGTCACTTCCCTTCTCATTTTACACATCCTATCTTTCACTTCTTTCTCCTCTCCTTTCCATCTTTTAAAAAGATTTTTCTGAGCACGATTTGATTCCACTCCGTTCTAACGAGTGCACGTTTGTATCGTAGGTTGTGTTAACCTTGGGGAGCATTCTGGCAATATAACGATTTAGTACCGCGGTCGTGCCGATTTTGCTTTCAGGACAGTGGTTCCATCCACAACACAACAATTCTTTTCTTGGTCGTTCCAATTTTGACTTTATCCTTCCCATCAGGAGATACATGCCTTAACTAGCTGAGCTAGGCTCAATTTGATGTTAAAATAGACACTTGTGAAAACAAGATCTATAAATAGTCTATTTATGTGGTTATCCCTTGCATAGTAAAACAAGCCCAATTAATTACATATATAGCAACAAAATTCTAGTAGTGATTATATCAATGATATAGTATATCAGTATATATTATATTAGTTGTCGCAACGTCATCCCTTAAAGGGTCTCTTTCGAGATRAGAGTTTGAAGTCGCCACCAATCATCTACGAGGTGTGATTGGTCACCTAAAAAGAAATTTTGGTCTACGAAAACAGAAATTTGGTTTAGGAGTCGACTGAGCGTAGGGAAAGTGTTAGCACCCTACGACACCTGTTCGAAAACGGTACCGTGCTTTATCAKAAATTATCCTATTATATTATTTGGTCTAAATAAAAGAAGAAACAAATTGTGTTTTGATTGAAATGTATCACATTATATTAATTCACACTTTGTTATAAGATATGAGTTAATAGGTATGAGTGGCATGAATGCCATTAGAAAAAWTTTATCACCTCGAGAATATTGAAAGGTTCCAATTTTTATCATTGGAGTTTTCGAAATAATTCTTAAAAAACAATGATAAAATAATAATAAAAAAAGGTGCATAAAAAAGCTAGAACTTGGATTATAAATGTTAATATCCAAAGTTCTTGCCACTATGCCAATACCTTATGATACAACTTAATTTCTTTTTTAAAATATAAATGTTTTATTTTTGAAATTTGTTTAAAAAAACGAAAAGATTTTTTTATTTATTTATAAAAAAACATTTTATTTAAAATAGATGTTTAGTAAAAACAATGATATAAAAATAAAAAATAAAATAACTTTAATTTGGGGAAGCAAACACTCGAAGTTGAGACATGCAAATTTATCCCTAAAAAAGCTACCACTATGCTAACACCACAAAATACAATCCATATTTCCTGTTTAGAATACAGTCTTTATTTTCAAATTTTGTTTTAAAAAAGTAAAGTAAAATAAAAACTAAAACCAAAAAATAAAAAAAAAAACTTTATTTTGTTTTAGATTTGAAATCCGTATAAAACAAACTTCCTTAAAACTTATTAAAAATATCTCATTTAAAACAAATTGTTTTAAAAAATCATATTTAAAACAAATTTATTTAAAAAAATCATATTTAAAACAAACTAATTTTAAAAAGAATGTTTAAAACAAACTTATTAAGAAAACAACTCTGTAAACAAACTCATTTAAAAAAAATCATTTCCAAAAGCATTTTTTTTAAAACACGTACTGCAGAGAGGAATTTCTTGGTGTGCCCGCGAGTCTGAAGCCGTGAAGGAGCACTTGAGCTATGGTGGAAGTCGGATCGCCGGAGATCTGTGCGTCGGTTGTAGAGATTATCGAAATTTCGTGCTATTGCAGATGGGTAGCCCGATTCGTTGTATTATTGTTGTCCGTCGGGATTGTAGAGCTTTGCGCTGGACTATTGTGTTGCAGGTTGTCAGAGCTTGTGGTTGCCGGGGGACATGTGATGTCGGAGTATCGTCACCAGAGGATGTATGCAGCCGRGAATGTGGACTTAAAGTGAGAAGAAGAGGGGAAAAAGGGAGATGGAGGAAGAGGAGAAAGGCGAAGGAAAAATGGTTTTTGGAGAGAGAGATTGAAATAAAAGGAAAACGAAAAAATGTGAACTTTAATGGATGTTTGGTTTTTCTAAAGCGTAAAAAAAATAAATTTTCTGTATTTTTCCTCCTCCCTTCCTCTATGCGTCCTCTTAAATACTACAGAGGGCAATGGTAACGAAGGGGAATGTCAAAAAGGGAAAGAGAAAAAAAAGGAGAAATATGAGGGCGAGAAGCCACCTGTAAACTTTGATAAAGAAAAAGCATAAGAAGAACTGCTTCTTAATCTGTTTGTTAAAAAAAAAATCTAAATAAAAACCTTAACTTAAAAAGAAATAGAAACAAATTCCTTTTTTTTTAAATAACAAAATCTATTTTTAAAGTAAATTATGTTATTTTTAACCAAAACAATTAAAATTAAACTTAATAAAATAAATAATGATGATAATAATGATAATAAACTAATAAATAAATTTAATTTGGCTTGCCCCCTTTTGTATCCTTGTAGAACTAAAAGGGTAGACAAAGACAAAAACACAAAGTATTGGGAAGGCGAAATTTTATTTAAAGAAGGCTAGAATGACGGACCTTGCTTGACAGGCGCTTCGACCATGATCTTTGATCGGGTTCGATTTAACCAACGGAAAAAATAAAAGGTAACGGACCTGGCTTGACCCAGGCTTTGACCA
>NW_019104610.1:437230-455851 GCF_001995035.1 Momordica charantia
TAAAGTATGTTATTTTTAACCAAACCAATTAAAATTAAACTTAATAAAATAAATAATAATGATAATAAATAAATAAATAAATTTAACAAAAGAGAGCCGGACCAAATACGGTGTCTACATTACYGATATCACTGATAAATGACTATTAGTGATATAATCTATCACCGACAGACTAAAAAACRTTAATGGGTAATATACAAGAGTAAAAAGAAAATTAGGTAACATGTTTAAATGATGTGCGAAAAACTTAAAAATTGTCATATTTGTAAAATCATAATTTTGTTGCTATACTTGCGAATATAACGATGTGAATTGCAATMTTTTGAACTTTTCGTTTGAAAAAAGCTTTATTTTCATAGATTTATAGTTAGAAAGTATACTCAACTATAAATGAGAGCAACTCAATGACGAAATGTTTAGGATGGTAGTACTGTCTTAAATAAAATGACAAAAATTTAACTAACTAAGATATATATGTTTAACTAAAAGGTCAAAAATCTGAATCCTACCTCTATATGTGGTTGAACCATAAAAGAGAAGAAAAAAGAGCTTGGAAAAGAGCTAATGACATGGATAAAAAACAACCTCTATATTGGTTGAACCATAAAGGGAAGAAAAAAGAGCTTGGAAAAGAGCTAATGACATGGATAAAAAACAACCTCTATATTGGTTGAAACATAAAGGGAAGAAAAAAGAGCTTGGAAAAGAGCTAATGACATGGATAAAAAACAAATCAAGAAAACCAAAAGTTTAGGGGGAAAAAAAACAAATCAAACCCAACATTTTGAATCGTTTTCTTAATTTCATTGATTTTCTACACACCTATGAACTAGGGACGCTTGCAAATATAACAAAAAAATTAAAATTGCAGATATAGCAACCACATTTGTAATTTGCAAATATAGCAAAAAGGGAGGCTAAATCCAAAACATAAAAAAAAAAGGAAAAAAACTAAAGGAAAAAGCGATTATAGCCTTAAAATGGGCAAAAAAATTTTAATGTTGATATATATAATAACAAGTAAATGAAGTATATTAGTGATATATTTCACATCAAGTATATAAGTTATTATTTCATATTAGAGGCAAGTTATTATTTCATATTAGATGTATCAGTTATATCATTAACATACCTTAAATAAAGTATACTATTAATATACTTGATATCAATTAAAAAAAACCTAAAATTGAATGTGACTAACATATCAAGTATATCATTTATTTATTTGGTATGATTAATATACTCCATATTATATATAATTATATCAATGATATACTTTAGATTCGGTATATCAATGACATAATTGTTATGCCTAATATATAAGTATATCAGTTGATATACATGTTAGTAACATACGTATTGCTATACCTAAAACTAAGTATATCACTTATATATTTGGTATATCAATAAGAAATCTGACAATGTTATTTAAATCAAAATCTTCAACTCATACAAGATTTATCAATGATTTATCTAATAAAAATATATCATTCATATATTTAGTATGATTGATATATTTCATATTAAATATATAGGTTATATTAGTGACATTTAAAATTCGATATCAATTATACAACTGATCTACTAATATGAAGTCTATCCCTAATCTACTTAATATTACATATATCAATTTTTACAAAAGACTAAAGTGAAATTAGAATAAYACCAAAATGAAAAATATGGTTAATTTTTTTTTTTTGTTATATTTACAAAATCAAAAAGTTGCTACTATATTTGAAAATATAACAAATATTTTTGCTATCCACTAAAAATACCCTAAAATCTATTAGGAGTGAGCAAACGTACCTGAAAAACCGAACCGACCAATCAAAACCGACCAAATCGGGGACGACCAGTCGGTTTCAAGCATCTTACGACCGGTGGTTGGTTTTGAATTTTCAGAACCGATGAGTCGATTAGTCGAAGCATATTGAATCGGTTTTTAAGGCCGACAGACCGACRATAATATACTATTAAAAAAACATAATTTTTATTATCATGTTATTTTTATTTTTATTGTAGAATGTAGCCCTAGGATWCTATTCTTTCGTGCACCGCCCACCTACATCTTCAATTCTTTATCTTGTTCAAAACTTCCTTCTCTATTTTCTTCTTCCCATTTTGCACTAGCGCGCTGCTCCCCACTTTTCCATTTTTCAGTTTCTCCATTCTTATCTATTGTTCAGTTTATGTTCTTTCATGCGCCACCCACTACAACCCCCTCTTTCCTCTTCTTTCGCGTTCTTTCCTCGTGCAGTATCAGACAGACATTGTTGTGGAACTCTCCCCCTTCCCCCTCACTTCTCATCCTTCTGTGCTGTGTGCAGTGGAACCCCCATCCCCCTTTCCTTTGTCATTCCATCCCTCAGCTCATTGCTCGGGCTTCTCCTCTACCCCCTTTCCTAATCCATTTCCATTATCGTCCGAGCGCATCAAAACCGGCTTGAGGCGTCCAACTTTCAAATCTAGATTCAGAATTGGGAGAGTAAGTATACTATATATTTTAATTTCGATTTCTAAAATTTTAGATTTAAATTAATGTTATTTGTTGTTTATTTTAATAATAGTTGTATATATTTTTCAGAGTTAATATGAAGACGTCAGAGTCATCGTCAAATGCTACAATTATGTCGGCGGCCACTACCACCAGAAAGGATAAAGTCGTCGTCAATATTGATCAGGTTGAAGCGATTTCTTCAAGTCCACCGAGAAAGTGTAAGAATCTTAAGACTCCTATAGTTTGAGATCATTTTGAAAAATTGAAAGGTGATCCCAAAGATTTCTATGCTAAACGTAMATATTGTGGGGATGTGGATGCATGTCATTCTAAGTGTAATGGTATTGGAACTATGAAAAATCATTTGGACAGTGTAAGAAATATTCGTACCAAAAGAAGATAGACCCAACCCAAACAAAATTGGTTTTCAAACCTCAAGAAGGTGGTGTTGAGGATTTTAGTTCAAAACTTGTGTACGAGTCATTTGATTTGGATAATTGTCGAACAGCTTTAGCTGAAATTATTATCCTAGATGAATTGCCTTTAAGTTTGTGGAGGGTCAGGATTTTCGGAGATTTATCAACCAATCAATAGGTTTGCTTGAGCTAGGTTTGTTGTTTCATCTCAATTTACTATAGCTAGGGACATCATTAAAATATATGTTAGTGAGAAAAAAAWTKRAAAACACCTATATGAAAAAGAAATATAAAGTTTCTCTCACTACCGATTGTTGGACTTCTAGATAGAACATAAATTACATGGTATTGACAACACATTTTATTGATTCTAATTTGAAATTGCATAAGAGGATCCTTACTTTTTGTCAAATTGAGAATCATAGAGGGGATGCTATTGGTAAGACTGTTGAAAAAAGTTTGAAGGATTGAGGTATTGAAAAAATTATGACTTTAACTATTGACAATGCTAGTTCGAATGATACGACTGTCGCTTACCTAATCAAAAGATTTAGTCATGGATTGTTGTTGGAATGATCATTTTTTGCATGTTAGATGTTGTGCACACATATTGAATCTGATATGTGATGCTTTGAAAGATCATTATAATTGYATTGATCATATTCGTAATGCTGTAAGATTTGTGAGGTCTTCTCTTGGACGTTCTATGACATTTAGGAAATGTGTTGAAATTGAAAAAATTTCTTGTAAAAGTTTTGCATATCTTGATGTTGTAATTAGATAGAACTCTACATGTATGTTGTTTGATGTGACTACAAAACTTCAAAAAGGCTTTTGAGAGATTATAGGATGAAGAACCTGCTTACACGACTAATTTGTGGCCTAGTAAAGAAGATTGAGGTGAATGTTAAGAATGTTGGTTCAGTTCTTGAAAGTTTTTTTTTCCCTTATGATATCACTTTGGAAATTTCAGGATCTTTGTATACTACGCCTCTAACTTGATGTATCATCATATTAACACAGTTCAAAATTGCGTACAAAAGAATTATATGAAGATTTGGAATCCAATTATTTGTACTATGACTAAGAGCRTAGAAGCTAAACTCTAATAAGTATCAGGGAGATAGTGAGAAGATCAATATATTATTTTATGTTGCTATTGTGTTGGATCCACGATGTGTAAGTTGGGAAAATTAACAAAATAAGCATTCTATAGGGTCCTTTTAAGTTTTTTAATCATCTTTTTCAAAACACAAGTTTTATAGGCATTTGCTGACATCACCTCCACACCAAATGCGCTACCCCTCCACTAATATTTTAGACTTCCCTCCTTATTTCCTCTCTCTACTTCCATCTCCCTCTTTTTACAGATTTTTTTTTCTTTATCGTTTTTCATTATTCTCTTTTCCTCTTTCAACAAAGTTTTTTTTTTCTCATCCTCTCTAAAATTTTCTTGGAGTTTCTTTTTTCCTTCTTTCATCTTTCTGTATTTTTTCTAATTACTATTATTCTCTTTATTCTTTACTGGCCATAAAAAACAATTTACTTTAAAAAAAACCCTAAATCTCTCGGCTTTTTTTTTATTTTTAAAACCAGCAGCCTCCATGGTTTCCGTGACTTCGCTGACGACTGCTGCATCAAAGCCGACGAAGGAGGTCATTCGTCGAAGAAAGAAGCTCAGTGGAAGAGGAATGTGGGAGGTGAGCGAGAGAGAGAGCGAGGGTGAGCGAGAGAGAGAGCGAGGGTGAGCGAGAGAAGATTGTTTTTTTGATAGTATCTAAAAATTAATTTTGAATTAATGTTTATCAAATCAAATTAATTTTGAAAAAAACGGAATCTCAATATTAATTCAAATTGTTTCCCAAATCTCTCATCAATCTCCTTAAATCTCTCAATGTAGTTTTAATTATAATTGAATTTCAAATCCCCCAATTTTGCTTTTCAAATCCCCCAATTTTGCTTTCCCATCTTTCATTCCTAATTTAAATTTTAATCRAATGTATCTTTTTTAATTAGATTTTAAATTGATATTTTCATTTGGTTAAAATTTAAATTAGGAATGAAAGAGATGAAAGCAAAATGAGGGGTTTTTAATTCAATCCTAATTAAAACTACGTTGAGAGATTTATGAGATTGAGAATAGATTTCGGAARACAAATTTGAATTAATATTGAGATARTATTTTTAGATTCYCTCAATTCTCGTTCACCCTCGCTCCCTCTTGCTCAACCTCTCTCTCTCTAACTCACCCTCGCTCMCTCTCGCTCAACCTCTCTCTCTCGCTCACCCTCGCTCTCTCTCTCTTTATCTCCTCCCCCATTCCTCTTCCACTGATCTTCTTTCTTCGGCGAACGACCTCCTTTGTTGGCTTTGATGCATCCATCGTCAGTGATTGCTAAAAGTCACGGGAATCATGGAGGAAAAAAAATTGCTTTTTGTAGTGAGTAAAGAAGAAAGAGAATAATAGTAATAGAAAAAATAGAGAAAGAGGGAAGATGGAAAAGAGAAACTCCAAGAAAATTCTAGGGAGAATGAGAAATTTTTTTTTTGCTGAAAATAGGAAAAGAGAATAATGAAAAACGATAAGAAAACAGAGAGGAGGAAAAAAAATCTGGAAAAAGAGGGAGATGGAGGTAGAGAGAGGAAATAAGGAGGGAAGTCTAAAATATTAGTGGAGGTCATTTGACAAAGTTGGTGATGTCAGCAGTGACTAGAAAACTTGTGTTTTGGGAAGGACGATTAAAAAACGTAAAAGACCTTACAGAAGGCTTATTTTGTCAATTTTCCMATGTAAGTTGAGGTATTTGTCATATTATTTAAGAAAGTTAGRGCTAGACGTATCTAAAACTATGAAAGATAAAGTGGAGCTTGTTTTAAGAAGTCTATTTAATCACTATAGTAGTTTCAGTTTGGCTTCTTCTAGTGGTACTAGTCATAGTAGACCACCAACCCAAGTACCATTACTACTGTTGCTGCCATGGATATGGATGAAGATATGAATTTTGATGAAGGTAAGAATTTAATACCAGAGTTCTCAAATGAAGAGACTACAACTTTTAATAGTGAGTCAAATATTGATGTGTATTTATTAGAAGCTCTTGTTAAGTTAAAGGAAGCTAATTTCAATATACGTCACTAGTGGAATGAGAATGSTTATTGATTTCTGATTCTTAGCCAAATGAGTAGAGATATTTTGGCAATTTCGATATCGAATGTAGCATCTAAGTCAGCTTTCAGTACTGGAGGACGTGTAATTTAACTGCTATCGYTCTTCATTGGTTCCAAACTATGGATGCTCTAATTATATSCACTCAAAATTAACTAAATTCTGATCGATAGATCTTGAATTTCATGTACACTAGGAGGAAGCTATAGTTTTGGAAGAAGGTATTGGTTCTATTTTTAATTTTTATTTTTTTTGAACATTTTTTCTTTTCAATCCTAACCATGTTGTCTTTCTTTTTTCACTCCAATTTTGTAGGATTCATTCTTTTTTCACTCCAATTTTGTAGGATTCATTCTTTTTTCACTCCAATTTTGTAGGATTCGAGTGACTATGGAGGAGGAAAAGAACATTAAAGACCTTGGAGATTTTGCAAAAGTTGTGGATTTAATATTTGTGTAGAAGTTGTTGATTTATTTTCTATATTTAGACTTATGTATTAACTATGATTTTTTTTTTCTATGTTTGGACTTATGTACTTTGAATTTGGGTTAGAACTTAGAAATACTATGTATTTTCAATTTGGATCTAATATGTCTTTTGAATTTCTAATAAAACTGCTATTTGTTTGTGATGATTATCTTAATTGATTTGTCATAATATTGACTACTAGTATAATTAATTGTTTAATTGGTATCAAAATGATATCATAACTTTAGGTCTAAATTTAATTATTAAAACGAACACTCAAAGTCAAAACGAGCATATTGATATATATTTTCAACCAAGGGGTTGTAAATTCAATCTCCCATCTCCACATGCTGTATTAAAAAAAGCACCCAAAAACAAAAAAACACCGGAATCACAAAAGAAAAAAAAAACTTACTCTGCCTACCATGCTCACCCCTACAATCTATGACTTTTAATAGTTTTTTTTTTAATTTTTAATTTTTTTGGTATGAATGACATGTTACATTACCTAACAAGAAGTTGTCGATTTCTTGATCTAGAAATCGATCAATTTTGTAAATTTTGACTATATAAAATAGAAAAATTCCATTTCGGTGTTTATTCATTCCCTCACGAGTTTATTGTCATATATATATATATATTTTTTTCAATTTTCAATTGAAGAGAGAAATAAGAAACGTTTTTTTCTGGCGTCAACTGTGAGAGCTCTGGAGAGTAATTTCAGTTGAACAAATCGAATCTATACGAATCCCGCAGTACTACGTTGTTGTTGCAGTTCACACGCTAGCTTCTCCATTCTTCTGATGATTTTCTTCTCTCCATCTGGGGCGGAGGAATTTGCAAGAAGAATGGTTGCTGCGGCGGGGATAGCTTAGTCGGCAGCCATGGGAGACGGCAACAACACCAACAGAGGCCTCATCTCGGCCAACGCTGCCAACCGGAACACCAACAACGGCGGCAGCCACCACAAGAAGCCGGAGTGGCTGCAGCAGTACGATCTGATTGGGAAGATCGGAGAGGGAACCTATGGCCTTGTATTTCTCGCTAAAATCAAACCCCCTTCCCCCAGCCGCGGGAAGTCCATTGCCATCAAGAAGTTCAAGCAATCCAAGGACGGTGATGGMGTCTCCCCTACTGCCATCCGCGAAATTATGGTTTCTTCCAATTTCTGTCACTTTCTTGTTCTTTCGTTTCTCTTTGATTCGATTATATTTGGTTTTAGGCGGAGGAAGGACGAGGGGAACAGTTCAGAACATATAGATCTTGATATTATTACATTACACATTGTCAGCTGCGCTAGAAACAGGAAATATATTGGGTTTCATTTTCTATTAATTCATGACAAAGCAATTAGGGTTTCTTTTTTTTTTTTTGAATTTTTAATTTTGATAACCAACTGGAGTTTGGAAAACTTGATTCTACTTTTCTGCTGGAGCTGTTGATCTTGCATTAGCCATTTCTGATAAATTAATCTTCTATATCTTTTATGGTTCAGTTACTGCGGGAAATTTCACACGAGAATGTCGTCAAGCTTGTAAATGTTCATATTAATCATGCAGATATGTCGCTGTATCTAGCTTTTGACTACGCTGAACATGACCTCTACGTAAGTTGATCTTGCTTCAATTCAGTATGTTAACGGATTGATTTCATTTGATATTTGTTGGTTAAGACTGAAAGATTCAGTGGTTCACTGCCATTTTCGACTTGGATGGAACTGTATCCTTTTGCGTAGAGAACCAATAGCACTCGGATCATCGAGGAAAAGCATATATCGTTTAATTTGCTAATGAACTCTTCTTGTCGTCTCTATTTAATATAATAAATTTTGTATTTTTGTACAGGAAATCATCAGGCATCATAGGGACAAGGCTAACCATCCCATTAATCAGTACACCGTTAAATCCTTGCTCTGGCAACTGTTCAATGGATTGAATTATCTCCACAGGTAAAGTTGTAGTATGTTTTCTTTTTTAAATTTAATTTCTTATCTTAAGAAGACTTCTAACGGTTTCAAATTCTACTGCAGTAATTGGATTATTCATCGTGATTTGAAGCCATCAAATATTTTGGTATGATATATATGATACCCACCTGTCTGCATAAGCGTGTGTCCTCAATGTGTAGATGCAGGTTTTGCTTATGTGTCTATTTTGTAACTAGGTTATGGGCGATGGAGAAGAACAGGGAGTGGTTAAGATAGCTGATTTTGGACTTGCAAGAATATACCAAGCTCCCTTGAAGCCATTATTTGAAAATGGAGTATGGATCTCTTGGTTCCTTTTCACTTGAATTGGCTTTTTCTTTTTCATTTTTTGGTTTTGGCTGAACTAATATTCTTTGGATGACGTAATATAAATGGAAACGGGCAAGTTAAATCTAATTTTTAAGAGTTCTAATGCTAAAATAACGTAAAAAAATATTTTGACAAGACAACAAAGAGTCTTCATGCTTAACTATTAGAACTTTTGGTAAAAGAGAGGAAGCAATGACCTCTGTTGAAACAAGAAAAAAATCTACCACTTAAAGATGCAAAGTGGGATTAAGTGGTCGATGAGGACCAACCATCATGGGATGACTCAAGTGGAATGTAAATAGTAAAGGACTTAGAGGGAATGAGTTYAAACCATGGTGGCCACCTACCTAGGATATAATATCCTATGAGTTTTCTTGTCAACCAAATGTAGTAGGGYTAGGCGGTTGGCCCGTGAATAGTCGAGGTGCGTGCAAGCTGGCCCGGACACACATATATCAAAAAAAAAAATAAACGATGGGAAGTGGGATCTTGTAGAAAGTCTATAAGTTAACTAATTAAGTTTTGGGGCTGGAGTTGCAAGATATGCAGTAGAAAATAAATGTAATGCTAAATAGGGGACCAATCCTTAACCCAGTTCCAATATATATATATATATATATAGAAAGATAAACACAAGGAAAAATGGAAGAAGCTACCGTCACCAACATTCTCATTGCCTGATAAATCTGCCTCATTACAAGATTAAATAAAACTATGGAAGACCATTGCATGTGAAAATGAACATGTTTATTGTTAAGTTTTTTATGTGTCCATTTGCAATTTGTTTGTAGGTTGTTGTGACCATTTGGTATCGTGCACCTGAGCTTCTCCTTGGAGCAAAGCACTATACTAGTGCTGTTGGTATCCATGATAAAATCATTTAGTTTCTATTAAGTGGAGCCTCTTCTGGCTGTTATATGATTGATGCATTTTACTTGGGAACCTAACATGAGAAATTGATACCTGCATGCCCTTGCTGCTTGATTTGTGCGTCAGGATGAATTCACTGACTTGACTTCAACTTCATAACATGTTTTTTCCGGAGTTTTATATACAATCTATCATCTTTTGTACGTAAGTAAATTATAGCTATGAGAATGACTGAAGAAACATGAAAATGGGGGTCATTATAGAAGCTACCATTACTAGAAAATATATACATGCACTGTCTGGATGATGCTTTGCATGTGTGTTGTTTACAAAGGGAAATTTTTATTGCGTATCTATTTCAAATGTATATTACCTTTAGGTAGTAGACTGGGATATATTTTTATCCTCAGTAAAGAAGACGATACTTCCTTTATAAAGAAAATTAGATATGTGGGCTGTTGGATGCATTTTTGCTGAGCTTTTGACATTGAAGCCATTATTTCAAGGGCAAGAAGTCAAAGGGACTCCAAATCCTTTCCAGGTATATATGTTATCTTGCATGCTATTTGCCCTGTTGGTTTTGTGTTTCTCCCCTCACTAAACTCTTACTAATATTGTTTCTATCATTGTAATGCATATGCAATGAAACCTATGACTTGAGCAGCTTGATCAACTTGACAAGATTTTTAAGGTTTTAGGTATTTTTCAATTGCTTCTTTTGTCCCYATTTCTCCTGCATATGCAACAAAATGTTGTTTCTTAAGTCATTAATTTACTAGGCCATCCCACACTAGAGAAGTGGCCAACACTTGCGAATCTTCCACATTGGCAACAAGATCTACAGCACATACAGGGACATAAATAGTAAGCTTTTTTTCTTTCTTTTCCATATGAAACCAAAAGTAGGCTTTGCTGTGAAACTTTTACTTAAGATCCTCTTTAGAACATACTAGGTTCATGTTATGATCAGGTTTTGCCTTGGCTATTGTTTCTGACAGTGACAATGCTGGATTGTATAACGTTGTCCACCTTTCTCCAAAAAGTCCTGCATATGATCTTCTATCCAAAATGCTCGAGTATGTCTTCCATTTTCAGACCTTAATTTTCTACCATAGAGTTCTTACCAATATGTCTGTATAATTGCAGAATAGACTTTTATTTTATGGTCTGAAGATTAGTATCTTTTATTTCTATTAAAGATAAAGACTGACGTGTCATTGTTAATGTTGTTGACATAATTGTATTCATATGTGGTGCTGGTTTAAAAGATTAATGAGTTCATCATCAATGAAAACTTTTGTTTCTTTTTCAAATTAAAGAKAAAATAAAAAGGTAAATGAGTTCTGGCAATGAAAAAACTAACAAGGCTATAGGAGAGCATGGTTATAACTTATAGGAGCGTTGTGAACTAACATTCCTTCTTCTAACTTGTGGAGAGTATGGTGATAGGAGGGTTTAGAAGGATATAACTTATTTTGACTTGCCGTGAGTGTACGGTAATTTTTTATAATATTTCTTCTTTTGGCTTATAAAGAGTATTGTTATGGGAGGGTTTAGAAGTAATATTCCTTATTTAGACTTGTGGGGAGTATGGTGATCGGAGGGTTGGAAGGATATTCCTTCTTTTGACTTGTGGAGAGTGGTGATTATTTATAGTATTCCTTCTCTTGACTTGGAAAGAGTATGGTGATTCTTTATAGTATTCCTTCTTTAACGTGTGGAGAGCATGGTGATACTTGATAGGAGAGTTTATAAGGATGTTCCTTCTTTTTAGTCCTTGAGGCCACGTTGACACCTTAAAATTTCCTTCTCTTGGGTCGTGGAGGGTATGCTGATTCTTTATAATATTCATTCTTTTTAAATTCTGGATTGTATTGTGATAGAAGGATTTAGTACTAATATTCCTTTTGACATGTGGAGTATGGGTGATTGGGGGGGGGGGGGGGTTTAGAGAAGTGTGAGAATGGAGCAGGGAACTATAGATTGAAAATAAGTTGATCAACATCATCTTGATTTAAAATCCAGATATAGAGTTATTAGTAACATCACTTTGATTGGAAATCCAGGTATGGAGTCTTAGTATTMTCTGATAGAATTAGATATTAGATTAAAAATAAGTTGTTCTTGAAAAAGATAATAATAAAAATAAGTTGTTTTTTTGGTATCATATCAACTTGATTGGAAATTTAGAATGGCAGGGAGCTACGGATTGAAAAGTGGTTTAACATCATATTAATTGGAAATCCAGATGTGGATTATTAATATTCTCTGATGGACCTAAATAATGGAGGCTTTCTTTTTCCTTTTTCAAAATGATTATGTAACTGGGAGCAGCCTTCAATGTGGACCATGGAAGAGATGGGTCCTAGCTAGTAAAGGAAAGTACCTGTTTTCCGTAGAATTCACTGTGATTATTTTTCTCCCCTTGTTGCTGGGAATTTCACCAATAATCCAGGCAGCATTTTGGTTATCATTAATTTATGGATTAATATCATAACTCCTACTGAGTCTTCATAAAATTACAACTAAACCCTTTGAGAATTACCAGTTTTATCTTTTAATTTAGTAACTTGGAAATGTCTACTATTTGAGATTCTGTTACCTGTAAATTGTTAATTATTTTATCTTTTTTAGCCTTTTTATGCATGATGATAAATTATTGCCTCATATAAATCTTTTACTTCATTGGGATTTCAATTTGCTAACTTCCTTGATCTCCCATCATGGGTAATTTTTTGGTCAGGTATGATCCTCGAAAACGTATAACAGCAGCCCAAGCTCTTGAGCACGAGTATGACTTATCTTCACAACCATTTTCTGATCCTTCTAGTTGTGTGCTTTTTTGGGACTATTATAATGTTGGAATTTCTGACGTGATATACTTTTCTTCCTCTGTTCAGCTATCATCTGAAAGTCTGCAAGTAGTATGGAACGTTGTTATTTAGATTTTTATTATATTGCCTTAAATATAATTGTTCGTTGTTATGTCATAATCCATTAACACACACATACAGTGCATGTGAAATTTTTAGTTTTGTTTTGACTCTACAGAGAAATGAAGTTTAATTAAATGCCAATACTCAAATGTTTAAAAAAGGAGAATATGATTAATTTCCTAATATATTAATGCTTTTTGGTTTTTTGAAATCGAAACAAATATGCATGAAATATTAAAAAGAAAGAGTAGAGCCAAGCCCAAGTCAGAGAAGGTTACAATAAAGTTTCCAAATTGGCCAAAAGAACATTGAGACTGTAATCTATAAAGGTGGTAGCATGTACACTACGGATAATCACACGATGCATATGCCATGTTAGTCTTACATGATTTTTGACAATTTGATGTTCCATCAATTTGTTGATGCAATATTGAAGATAGTTTTTCTCTTGTCTTGTTTCCCAGGTATTTTCGTTTAGAGCCTCTGCCAGGATACAAGTATGGTTTTGTTTCTGCTTCTTTGTGGGACATTGCCTCTTAAAGTTGGAAACGTTTTGCATTTAGATTTCATCACCTTGACTTGGGTACATGTGTATTACAATTTTAGTACTCTGGTGCCAGTCCAACCTGGAGAGAAGGTCATTAATTATCCAACTCGCCCCGTGGACACAACAACGGACTTTGAGGGAACAACTAACCTTCAACCCTCACAAACGGTAAGCTGGATTCTATAAATTTCTCCTTCTCTTCTTCTTTTTCCTTCTCTCTCTCTCTAAAGCTACAAAATTTAAGTAAACATATATGAATAAGGTGCCATGTGTAGCTTTTTGTTAAATATAATCATGGAGGCTCCAGGCTGCAATTATTATATTTGTTTACCTATGCATTAACTATTTTTTCAGTTCCCATGSCATCCAATAGGTCAAGGGCAGTCTATTTTGAAAGATTCATTTCCATTTTCACATCATGAAATTTTCCTATATTTAGATAGCTGTAAGTTAGTTATTAAGCACTACTATGTTTCTTGTGTTGATTATGATTTCAGATAGGAGTCCTTTGCTTGCTGGACTTCCTTATTCATGAGTTTTGTGTGTGTACAAGTACATAGGTATATTGTGAGGTATCTTCCTCACTATCCTTGATATTCCAAAAGCAAAACGCCCTAAGGCTTACAAAACCAGCTAATTCGAGAGGGCTGGGTTCTCTCCTAATAGCCTAGCTCTATTCCTTACACACAAAGCAAAAAACTGCCCTTACTCATCCCGAGGGTCTCTTACATACCTTCCACCACTCCCCCCATCCGTACTACCCTATTCTAACTAACTTTAGAGTCAACTTCCCAAAATACCCTTCCTCCTACAGCCTCCCCCTAAATTTCCTTTTCTACCCCTCCTAGCATAAGTATATACAATTGGTGGTCTAACATCACTCCCCTCTTCGAAATCCACCTTGTCCCCAAGGTGGGTGTCAAAATTCTGTTCAAAGAACTAGGAAATTGCCGTTCAATCGTATCCAACTCTTCCCATGTAGACTCTTCCTCCAGCAAATGTTTCCAAGCTACCAGGGCTTCGTCCTTGCCAGTTGATTAATTTGTGCGCGTTGCATACACCTCTTCCAGTTTCGTTATCCACTCCATATCCTCAGACACCCATGGAGTCACTTGCTGGGCGACAGTAGAATTGCCCACAACCTTCTTGAGTTGTGAGATATGGAAGACAGGGTGGATGCTTGATTCAGCTGGCAATCTTAGCTTGTAGGCAACCTTCCCTATCCTTTGTATTATTTCAAAGAAGTACTTCGGAGCTAGCTTCTYATTTAGACGCTTGGCCACTGACTTCTGATGGTAGGWTCTCAGCTTCAAGTACACCCACTCCCCTTCATCGAATTCTAGGTCCCTCCTCTTCTTGTCTCCATACAGCTTCATATGCTCTTGGGCCTTCCTCAGGTGTTCTTTAATTCTATCCAATGCCATGTCCATATCTGCCAACTGCTGATCAAGAGTGCCATTGCTCGTTTTAACACTGTTGTACCTTATCACTGTTGAGGGTTGTCGTCCATACACTAAGTGAAAGGGTGTTGCCCCGAGTGCTATATGATACGTGGTGTTATACCAGTACTCCGCTTATGGTAGCCAGTGTCCCGACTACTTAGGTGAGTTGTTGCAATAGCAACAGAGGTAGGTCTCAAGACAACGATTAACAATTTCGGATTGATCGTCCGTTTGTGGGTGGTATGCGGTGCTTCTCCGTAGTTGGGTTCCCTGTACTCTAAATAGGTCGGTCCAGAAGTGACTGACGAACACCTTGTCTCAATCCGATACAATGGATCTCGRAAACCCATGCAAGTGCACGATTCCTTTAATGAAAGTATTAGCCACAGTCTTTGCGATGAAAGGGGTGACAGAGAGCCACAAAGTGAGCGTATTTGCTCAACCTATCAACCACCACCAGAATGGTGTCGCATCCTTCGGATTTCGGCAGCCCTTCGATAAAATACATGGCCACATCCTCCCAGATACGATTCGGAATGGGGAGAGGTTGGAGTAATCCTGCGGGAAAGGCAGCCACGGTTTTGTTCTTTTGACACACATGGCAACTGTCCACATAGGCCTTCACATTTGTTTTCATTCCTTGCCAGTAGAGCTCGCCAGTCAACCTTTTGTAGGTCTGGAGGAATCCGGAATGACCACCCATGACGRAATCATGATACATATGGAGTATTGTGGGGATCAACGAGGATTTTTTAGATAGCATCATTCTATGCTTATATGTGAGCATCCCTTGCTGCATTCGAAACTTAGGACTGCCCTCGGGGTCATTCTCTAGGACCTTTTTGATCAATGATAGATACAGGTCTTCGCTCACCTCCTTCCTTATCACCTCTATGTCCAGTAGCTTAGGTACATATAACATGGCTAGATGTCCAGTGGTCGGCATTCTCGATAAACTATCAGCGGCTTTGTTCTCTTGGCCAGGACGATACTGTATCTCAAAATCGTACCCAAGAGCTTGGCGATCCACCTCTGGTACTCARGTTGAATTTGTCGCTGGTCCAATAGGTGCTTCAGGGCTTGTTGATCTGTTTGGACTATAAAGCAATGTCCTAGCAAGTAGGGCCTCCACCGTTGAACTGCCAAGACCGCAGCCATCAATTCCCTCTCATATATTTCATTTGGGCRTGGGCGACAATGTATGGCTGAAATATGCTATGGGTTTTTTATTCTGAGATAAAATTGCTCCAAGACCAAAATCAGAGGCATCTGTTTCTATCACAAACGGGATTGCAAAATCCGGCAAGGCTAACACATGCAAGGTGACCATGGCCTTTTTTAACTCCTCAAAAGCTCGAGTGGCTACCCCGTTCCAGACGAATGCATCTTTCTTCAATAGTTGGGTTACGGGGCCGGCGATGGTTCCGTAATTCGCCACGAATCGACGATAATATCCCGTTAACCCTASGAAGCCTCTCAACTCTTTTATGTTTGTGGGTTTCGGCCATTGTACCATAACTCGCACTTTCTCCGGATCTGCTTCAACTCCATGAGCTGRTACCCAATGCCCCAAATATTCAATCCTTCCCTGAGCAAACATGCACTTCTTTTGATTCGCATGCAATTCGTTTTTCTCGCAACACATCGAAMACAATGGCCAAATGTTTGATTTGAGTATCCATATTGGGGCTATATACTAGTATATCATAAAAAAAGACTAACACGAATTTTCTCAAGAAGTAGCGGAATACCTGGTTCATGAGGGCCTAGAATGTTGAGGGTGCATTGGTAAGGCCGAATGGCATTACAAGAAACTCATAGTGGCCTTTGTGTGTTCGAAAAGCGGTTTTGGCGACGCCCCCCTTGGCTACCCGGATTTGATGGTATCCCGATCGAAGGTCGATCTTTGAGTGTACCGTGGAACCGTGCAGCTCATCCAGAAATTCTTCAATCACGGGGATGGGGAACTTGTCAGGCACCGTTGCTTTGTTCAAAGCTCTGTAATCGACGCAAAACCTCCAGCTTCCATCCTTCTTCTTCACCAAAATGACTGGGCTAGAGTAGGGACTAACATTGGACTAAATGATTCCGGCTTCCAACGGGCTGGTGGGAGACCAGTTGGTTTCTGAAAAATCGAAGCATAATCAAATAGCAAGGATGTGATTCCCTAAGGTAATGGGGGGGAGGGGGTTGTACCTGTAGTGGCATCGATTGTTCTTCTTCCATCGTCAAAAAGGCCCGCAACTCAATCAAGAACCCTTGGTCGTTCTTGTCCCATGCTCGTGCCAGCTTCTTAAAAGACACCTCCATACACGTCAACGCTGGATCTCCTTGTATCTTCACCTTTTGTATGTCCTTTTCGAAAGTCATGGTCAAGGCGGGCCAATCCACCTGCAGTTTTCCCACCCTTCTCAACCATTGCATTCCCAAAACARCGTCTATGTTTCCCAACTCCAGTGGCTGGAAATCCTCCATTATGGTCATCTTGATCACCCCTTTGCAGATGTCCCCGCCCCTGATGGTTGTGCCTGATCCCATGATCACCCCATAGCTGGGTTCTGTCSTCACTAGTTTGGGATCACCCATATCTGGGTGTGTCTGTCCTCACTAGTTGTAGTACATCAGCCAACTTTTGAGAGATGAAGATGTGTGTAGCCCCGCAGTCGATGAGCACCACGACTTCCTTTTCTTGGATCTTACCTTTTAGTTTCATCGTTCTTGGAGTTGTGAGACTGACAATGGAGTTGAAGGCGACGTACTCCACTGCCTTTCCTTTTTCTTCTTCCTTCGGTTCCTCATCGAACTCCATTTCCATCTCCGTGTCGTCCTTCGTCTGTTCATCGTTATGCACAACAAACACGCGTAACTCCTTACACTTACGCCCCACCGAATATTTTTTTCGTCACAATTGAAACACATACCTTTTTCCTTCCTTTTCTGGTATTCAGCCTCTGTGAGGGATGCTTCTGTTGCTGTTCGGGTTTTGTTGCACTGCATTCCCTTGACCTTTAGTAGACAGAGTGACTACCCTGGTAGGTGTTAGGTCGGCTCCCTTAATGGAGGTCTTACTGTTTACTGGAGGAATTATTACTAGCCCCCTCCCCAACGAGTGTCTCCTCACCTTCTTGGGCTGCTAGGTCTATATCTTACACCAATTGGGCTTTCCTCATAATTTCGTCCAGCTCATCAGGTTCCATGGCCCGTACTTCGGCCCGTATCGTCGGTCTGAGCCCATTGAGGAAGGCTCCTTCCAAGACCTCATCGGAGAGCTACGTTAATGGYGCTGCCATGGCTTCAAATCGCTGGATATACTCTTCTATCGTCGTCTCCTGCTTGATTGCTAACAGTCTCGCACATTGTTTCCCTTTTYTTGACTGCTGGAAACGTTGAAACATCCGTTTTTTAAGGTCATCCCAATCAGTGAACCGTTGTCGATTATCATTCCACTGGTACCAAGCTAAAGCTATCCCCTCAAAACTAATAACAGCAACAATCAATTTCTCAGAATCACTTAGTTTATGAATCCTCTCTGCACAAAACAGCCATGAATCTGGGTTTGGTCCTGTGAAGATCGGCATCTCCAATTTCTTGAACTTATTTCGGTCGTTTCCACGGTTGCCGGTTTCTAGGACTCRTATCTTTGTCGGTGGCTTTCCTCTTCAGCGTCGAGCCTTCTCCCGTTGTTACCTCCGTCATCGACGTTTGGTGCCGGTGACTTCAGCCATAAAACGCTCCATCTTCTGTTGATGAGCTTCCATCCGAGCCGTAAACTTCTCCAAGATGTTCTGGTTAGCCTGAACCTGTCCTCGCACTCCTTTGATCGTTTCTTTTAGGCCGACCACTTCTTGCTCCGTCGCATAACATCGTTCCTCCAGTCGTGTCTGCACCATTCTTTTCTTCTTTACCAGGATGAACTTGCTCTGATACCAAGTTGTGAGGTATCTTCCTCACTATCCTTGATATTCCAAAAGCAAAACGCCCCA
>NW_019104610.1:456126-467913 GCF_001995035.1 Momordica charantia
TCTAGCCTCCCCCTAAATTTCCTTTTCTACCCCTCCTAGCATATGCAATTGGTGGTCTAACATACATTTACTTTGTCCAGTCTACTGATCCATGCCAGCTAACTTTCTATTAATATTTTCCTCATTTTTCGGCTTTTATTTCTGCTCTTCCACTGCCCTAATCTTTCAACAGTTAACATAGGCGGCTGTATTATCTTTTGTTTTCTAAATGTGAGCATCTTACTGTCTTAATCTTTCAACACCCTTTGAAGGATCTAGGTTAGCACGTAGATCTAGGCACCATAACCTGGCTTTTGGTTCATCTCACGTTGACAGGTTTGCTTGCCAAAAATGGCCCACGTCTCAATATACTTTCTTTCAAAATGAAAATTCACCTTTATTTTCAAAAGGAAAATGAATCGCTTGACAACATTGCCTTCTGCTCTTATGAGTCATGAATCATGGTTCATYTCACGTTGATATGCTCCCATGTTGATAGAGAACTAAGAAGGAAACCAGACCTTGGAGATATCTTTATTAGGATTTTCCAAACACCATTCTGTTAGCATAAAACCCTTCTATTTGTACTAAAACAAGGAACAAGAAACTAGACTAAAAGTTTAAAGCTTGCTAATTGGGCACACGACCAGTCTAATTGAACTACCCATTGAACACGTGGCATATAGAGGTTATCACAAGGAATCTCTGATATCAATTCCCTCCCTTTTAAAGGGAACTTAGCCTTGAGTACACCCTGATGGCAGCAGATAAATACGCCGTGAAGCCAGAGGCCTTAATTTCACTACTATGTCAATAAACTCCTCTCCTCTCAAGATCTTTGTTTTGAGCTTAATAAAATCTGATGTAGCTTATTTATAGATATCCTAAGATCAACAATCAACCAATATAGGCCATGGGGAACAGGCCTTTATGCTCTATACCCACAAAATTCTYGAGACTATGAAGATCATCAAATTCATATATCAACCCTTTCTTTCAAGAAAATATACAAACTCTCGAAAGAGTGAAATAAGTAAAAGGAAAAGAAAATATAACAGATAACAGATAACAAAATAAACTCAAAGGTTAAGAGATAAACTAAAAGCTCCCCAATTAAAACAGATAAGTGAAGGAGAATAATTTT
The DNA here is from genome assembly GCF_001995035.1 of Momordica charantia. Next base: position 457,250 of record NW_019104610.1, read on the forward strand.
CAAACAAAGAAGACATGGAACACCACTGTGAAGCCTTAAACTTAGCCAAGCTGAACCGATCAAGTACGGATTTGCAACGGTCCTTGAAGATTCTGAGGTTCCTTTCATACCAAAGCTCATAGAGCAAAGCTTTGACTGCATTTAACCACAACTAACGGCTCTGAGGAGGCAGATTCAGACCAAGAAGTAGCTGAAAAACATTATCCACCGAAATATTGCTAAAGACCCATGATAAGTTGAATTCCTTGAATAACAAAGTCCAACAGTGGAGGGCGAAAGGACATTGGAAAAGTATATGGAGCAAGTTTTCCCCATTAGCTTGACAAAATGCACAAATGGAGGGCTGTAAACAGGAGGCAAAGAGCTTCCTTTGGAAAACATCAGCAGTGTTCAATCTTCCTTTTAAGATAATCCAGACAAATAAGCTAACTTTCTTTGGGCTCTTTGTTTTCCATAATGCCTTATATAAATCATGGTGATTAGAGGTGGATCAGAAGAGGATTTGCAAAGAAATGCCACTGAAAACGTACCCGAAGCCTCCAAAGACCAAAACCAACCATCAGCTGTGTTGTTTGGGGTGTAGGAATTTAAAGCCTCCAACAATTCAATAAATTCCTCAGCTTCCTCATCAAAGGGTCCCAAAACTCAGCAATTGATCCATTGGGTGATGAAGAAACACGGAATAGATTTGGAAATCTATCCTTAAGAGGAGAATCATTAATCCAGCTGTGATGCCAAAATAGAATTCGAGCTCCGGAACCCAATTTAAAGATGGAGAAATGCTCTACCTTCTTCCAATGACGGGAGATGTTGATCCATGGGCACCGTGCGCACCCGTTCTGTTTCTCCTTTGAAAACCAACCGAAATTGCTTAAACCATAGAGACTTTCCACCATTTGATGCCATAAYGCTGAGGGCTCTTGCCCAAAACGCCACCCCCATTTGGCAAGGTGGGCACTGTTCTTATCAGAAAGCCCACCAACTCCAAGCCTCCACCCCCAAATGATCGGAGGCAATGTCCCAGTGAACCAAATGAAGCAATTTACTGCACACTATTACCTTTAAAACACTGTCCCATTAGAGCCTCCATAATCCATGAGCCATGGCTTAGCATGTTATTAAGAATATTATCGATACTCTAGAATTAATTGATTTAAGTAACGGTTGATTTTTCATTTGCCAATGAATTGGATTCTGATTTGGTCAATAATAGGATTCTTAGCTAGAAGAAAGGCACACACCTCAATTTATTATTATTATTATTATTATTTTAATATTTCATAGACAAAAATAAGAAAGTTATCCAAAAACCCTGTTAAACAATCTCTGAAAATATCTCTCATTAAACTTTGGTCTAATCTTAAATTGTCAACAGGTACCATCTGGAAATGCAGTTTCTGTGCAAGGTGCTCATGTGGTGGCAGGCAGATCTGTCCCCCGGCCAATGGCAGGAGTTGGCATGCCAAGGATGCCACCTCAGGGTATGGCTGCTTATGGTCTTGCATCTCAGGCTGGGATKGGTGGCAGTATGAATCCTGGTGGCAGTATGAATCCTGGTGGAATCCCGATGCAGCGAGGTGTTTCTGCCCAAGCTCATCAGCAACAGGTTGATTATTTACGATCCAATTTGATCATTTCTTAAAATTTAGAAATTGTTTTCTACATCTGTAGATTAATCTCACCAACTATAAATGTAGTGATCTAGATAAATCTATAAATATAATTAATGGTCTTTTTTCACCTTGTTTTTTCTTTTTTTTTTCTCCCTTCTCAATATTTCAAATAGTTAAGGAGAAAAGATCCAGGAATGGGAATGCCGGGTTATCCTCAGCAGAAACAACAAAGACGCTACTGAGGTAATAGATCTCAACAATTCTACTTGTTACATACGACCTATAAATTGGGGATCATTGTGGTCCGTACCCTCAAATTGCCAGTACAGTATAAGTTGTGGATGGTTGCTGTTCTTGTTTACTGGAAATATAGTGGAAATGACACGTCATGTTCAACTGTCAACCCTGTGCAAAACAGTCCAAATAAGTTGCCTTCTCTAGTTGTACTTCCTTTGAAAAATAGTAATAGTGGAATCCATGGAGCACAAACATTAGTTAGAAGCTTCAATTTTCCCATGTTGGAGGCGCTCTAGTCTAGACATCTTGACACCCACCCTTATTTGCTTATATGTATTAACATCTTGTAAAGAAATTGTCCGCTTTCTTTTCTTTGGGGTGTCTCCCTCTTGAAATACATGTTATTCCACTTGGATATTTTCTCAACAACTATTTTCCATTTGTTTCTAAAATCGAGCAAGATTTGCGTTGCGTTTCCTCCTGGTGACAATCCAAGTTAGTCCAAAGGCCACTTCTGTTAGTGTCCTATGAAGGACACCTTCAAGTTGGGATCTCTCTCATAGACGGGATGTCAGAAATATTAGGAAGATTTGAACAAAAAGCAAAAATGGGCCAGGTTCTACTCTTTAGGGTGTCTCTCACCTTTTGAAATACGTGTATTCTACTTGGATATCTTCTTAACTACCATTTTCCATTTGTTTCTAAAATTGAGTTAGATTATGTGTTTCCTCCTGATGACAATCCAAGTTAGTCCAAAGGCCACTTCTGATAGATATCCACCTATGAAGGACCTTTAAGCTGGGATCTTTCTCATGAGACGGAATGTCAGTAGGGATACGTAAKGAAACATTAGGAAAATTTGAACAAAAATCAAAATTGAGGAAAATCTCAGTTTCCTTGTTAAAAAAAGCTCCAAAAAGTGTCGAAAACCTTAAAACAAGACAATAATTTTATTTACAACTTAGAGGACGAACATACATGGGCTTAAAAAGGGCCAAAMATGGATGAAGTGAGCAAAACTAACATTCACATTCATCCAGTAGCCTTTTCCAAGTGTTGATTTTGCCAAGGTTTGTATGTTCTTATGAATTTATCATGTTTTACTCCTTTCTCCATGAATTTCGCTTAAACTTTAGCAATAAGGTGATGAACTAAAATTTTACAGTCATCAGACTTGCTTTTATCCTATAAAGGTGCTAAATTTTCTTTTCTGAGATCTGGTTTCTTGCAGTGGTATCAGGAAGACCTGAGATTACTTGTAGGCAGAAGCCAAAAATTTGTCTGTGCACGTCTTACAAAGCTGAGGGGATTGCTTGTTGACTTATTTGCAAGCTGAGGTGTACCAACTCGGTCGGGAATTCAACTACCAAACACGTTTCTTGACACAGAATTGACTGATGTTAATGTGGCATCTCAGATTGCATGAATTGCTTCACATGCATCAGTTTTCTTGATATAGGTAACCTGGCCAGGAGAAACTAGGTCCTCTTGTATTATAATACTCCAAAGTAGTAAAATGGCATTAATTTGGTCGACACGAAACCCGTTTTGTGTAATTTATGTACAAGGTTAGAGAAGTGGGGAAAGGAAAAAGGATATAGGATTATTGAACCCTCCCACCCCCACCCCAAAGAGTAGATCAGTCCTTCAATAGCAATATTTGGACCTTTTCTGAGGTTTTCTTATTAGTTACTGTAAAAGAAAATTCATCTGTTCTGTGCAGTTCATTAATAACTTGCAGTTCCAGTATTTTATTGGTCACAGAATGATTACGTTTTTCTATTTTGAATAAAATTGTTAGTTACAAGATTTTTTATTGTTTTGCTTATTATGTTTATATAATCTTCAAAACTAGGCAACTCTTTGATGATTAGTTTTCATTTACATTTTTGGAAATAAATAAAGTGGTAAGAATGACTTTCTTTTTTAGTTAAGATTTGGTGTTAAGAGTAGGAGTATACCTTTACCTTTTAAGGTTTGACAGATGAAATCTTGTTTATTCACTATAGATTGATCTTTACATTTGTATTGTATTGTATTTTTCTTTAACGAGAAACGACTTTTCATTATTAATGAAAATGGAGAAAAATGTTAAAGGATACAAATTCTGGAGAAGGAAAAATTAAACACCCAAATGAATAACAAATTTCCAAGAGAATAAAATATTAAAGAGCAAAATGTCTAATTATCTAAGGCAATTGAAACAACCAAAACCACTTCTATTTGCAAAAGCTACATATGTATATTGAACAGGAGAAGCCTTTGGTACACCGATTGGAGAATACCCAAACAATGGAATCATCCACCCTAAACTATGTAGAGATTAAGCTTAATCTTAGAGAGAATAAGATAATTCTATTATCATTTATAGAAATTCTATTATCATTTACAGGAGATAAATATACAAGGTTGACCTAAATAAATAATGTAAAACAACGATAAAGTATAAAATAATAAAGACTATTACAATAATATAAAATATAAGAATTTAAGTATTCTAACACTCCCCTCAAGTTGGAGCATATATGTTAATCATGTCCAATTTGTTATAGAGATAATCTATTCATGCTCCATTTAATGCTTTAGTGAAGATATCTCCTAACTGCTCTTCAGTYTTCGTATATCCTGTAGATATTAATCCTTGCCTTTTCTCACATGCATAATGACAATTAACTTCAATGTGTTTAGTYYGTTCATGAAAAATCATATTTAGATGCAATATAGAGAGTTGCTTGATTATCACACCACAGTTTGGTTGGAGTGGTGATATCAAATCTCAATTCAATCAGAAGTTGCTATATCCACACTAATTCACACACCGATTGTGTTATTGCTCTATATTCTGTTTAGCACTTGAACGTGACATCCCATTTTGTTTCTTACTCTTCCAAGAAATAAGATTACCTCCAATAAATACACGATCTCATAAGGTTGATCTTCTATCTTCCTTAGACCCAGCCCAATGAACATCTAAAAAACATTCAATATTAAGTTGACCATGATCTTTTTATAATAAACCATGTCTAGGAGCACCTTTCAAATAACAAAAAATATGTTCCAATATGACACAATAGTCAACCATAGGAGAACTCATATACTGACTCATGATACTTACTAGGTAAGCTATGTCTACCCTAGTCACTGTAAGATAATTTAACTTTCCTACTAACCTCCTATACCTCTCAGGATCTTGTAGCAACTCCCATTCTTTTGTAAGTTGTAAATTAGGCATCATCGGGGTACGATGAGGCTTAGCACCTAACTCTCATGTCTCAGTTAACRAGTCAAGTACATATTTTCTCTATGATAAAAGAATTTCATTCTTACTTCTCATTACCTCCATTCCCAATAAGTAYTTCAACATTCCCAAATCTTTAGTGTTTGGAATTGACTATGAAAAAAAGTCTTGAGAGATAGGATGCTTAATGTATCATTCATTACCAATAATAACAATATCATCAACGTATACAACTAGTAAGAAGACACCAGCTTCAAATAAAGATAAAATGATCTGACTTATTCTTCTTCATTCCAAAGTCCTCAATCACCTAACTGAATTTTCCAAACCATGCTTGCGAACTCYGTTTTAACCCATACAAGGATTTAAGAATGTGACATAACTTTCATTCTCCCCTTGAGCAACAAAAGTCGGTGGTTGCTCCATATGCTTCTTCTTGAAAATCATTATGTAGGAATGCATTTTTAATATCAAGCTGATGCAAGAGCCAACAGTAGATGGATGCCAACGAAATAAATAACCCGACAGAAGTCAATTTAACGAATGGAGAAAAAGTAYCAAAATAATCAACTCTATAAGTTTGTGCATAGCCTTTAGCAACAATACGAGCTTTCMATCGGGTGACAGATTCATCAGGATTAACTTTAATAGCAATCACCCATTTACAACCGATAGACTTCTTTCCTATGGGAACAGAAATTAAATTTCAAGTACCATTGTATCTAAGACAATCATGTCTTCCAACATAGCAGCACGCCAGAATCAGACAAGACTTCATGGACAGTGAACAGATAAAGACTCAAGAGATGCAATGAACGGACAAGTAGGAAAAGACAAATGATTATATGACACAAAAGATAAACAAGTGCATTTGCGTTTACCTTTACGAAGAGTAATARGAAGATCATCGCTTGTTCTTGGATCCAATAATGAAGAAGCTGCTGGTATATGGTATGTGACCGAAGGAGGTTGTTGTCGAGAATAGACTTGAGTCATATGAGGGAGAGGAGGATTAGACAGAGATGGTGGTGTTACTAGAGGGCACTTCCGTATAAGAAGAGACAATGGAATAAACAAGCAAATCATCATTTCCACTTGATGCTTCCCCCGACTATTACTTCACGATGATGAAAAAGAAGTATCTTCTTAGAAAGTAACGTTAGGATATATAAGATATCTATTTAGATTAGGGCAATAACACCGATACCCTTTTTTAACACGRGAATAACCAAGGAAAATGCATTTCAAGACTTGGGGTCTAATTTTGTGAGTTGGGAGCGAACATTCTGAATGAAGTAAGTACAACCAAATATTTTAGGTTTAATAGAAAATAAAGACTATGGAACATAAAATACGACAAGGTATCTCACCCTTAAAAATTGATGAAGGCATGCGATTAATTAAGAAACAAGTCGTCGAAACAGAATCAACCAAAACGTTAAGGCCCTTGCTATCTCAAGGAGATGTCTATTTTTTCGTTATGCAACTCCATTTTGAGTCGGAGTATCAACACAAAAGGATTGATGAAGAATACCATGTTTACCTAAATAGGAGCCAAAAATACTAGATAAGTATTCTTTAACATTATCACTTCGTAGAACTTTAAGAGATCCACCAAATTAAGTACGAATCTCAGCATGAAAGTTACGAAAATGAGAAAGTAACTCATAACGATATTTCGTTAAATATAACTAAGTTACACGAGAAGAATCATCGACAAAAGTAACAAAATACTGAAATCCAGTTTTAGACTCAATAGAACAAGGATCCCAGACATCATAATGAACTAACTCAAAAAGAGCACTAGCTCGTTTATTGACTCCAGGATATGAACCAAGACAATAAAACTTAACAAATTGAAATGACTCAAAATCTAAAGAATGAAAATTATAAAATTAAGGACGAAGATTCTTCAACCCAGAGAGAGATGGATGGCCCAAACGACAATGTTCTTCTAAAGGATATGGCACTTTAGTGCATACGATGGCTGTAGAGATTTGTGTATYAAATGTGTCAAGACCGTCGAATTCACACCCTTTACCAATAGTCCTTTTCGTCATAAGATCCTGTCATATAATTTGTAGCACCAGAGTTAATGACTCATTTACTTGTGTTACCTAACTATGCGATAACATTAACTGGATTAAAGGATGATGCTATCAATGATTCTTGATATTGTTGGAACTTAACAAACCCTTTTGGAGAAATCGTAATTAACTTGTTGGCATCATCAGAAGTAGATACAACATGTGCAAACTGAGTTCAGACTTTCTACATTCTCACTTTGTATGCTGAACTTATGACAATAATTTCACACAATGATATATTTTGAATTGGATTTTTGAGTACTAAAATTCCATAATTGGGTGTTTGAACTCGTAGAATTCTCTTTTGTGGTTGTTACTTCGGTACACATTTGTACGTTCGACTAAAGCACTGCTAGATTAGGAATAACAGGACAGGTTTGTGACTTCTCAATGCGAAGTACTCTAGTATATTCCTCCTCTAAAGATGAGATTTTAAAACCAGAGAGTAATTGGTTTTTAGCCACATCAAATCTTGGTGGAAAACCAACAAARAAAACTCATAATTGCTAGTTGTTCACATTGGGCAAGTTGCACTTCTACATCAGGAATAAATAGAAGCAATGCATTAAACTCGCCAAACCCAGGTTGTTGGAAGCCGTTGCATATTTCAAATGTTCGATTGATGTTTCCTTTTCCAGAATAAAGGAATTCCAAGTATTTAAGTAATTCTTGAACAAAATCACAGTGATTAACCATGCTAATAATCTTACTCTCAATCGAATTATTGATTTGTAGAATGATTCTTGAATCGTTCGACAACTAGCTCTCTTGTTCTCATCAGTAGGTAGATCTTCAGTTATGTGGTTGTCCATATCAATGCTGCATAGAAAATGATGAAGGCTGGTTTCCAACGTGTAGTAGTTGGATTCGTTTAACTTATRTTTTGTTATTTTGATATCGTCGAGATTATCTCAAACGTGACCATTAATTTTTTCTCAACCATAATGTCAAGAATATGAACACAGAAAAAAAAACTGCACAGAGTCAGACTAAACCAAATCTAGAAGAAAAGAAAAATCAAACCAGAGGACTGAACTGGTTGAACCATACCAAATTAATCAAACTTTTCTGAAGAAATCCTAGCAGCGAAGCTTGTCAACTACGATCTCACGACAGCGGCGACGAATTCCAAACAAAGCAAGGATTTGCACGACGAAGAGTAACCCATGATGCACGTTGGCGAACCACAAACCGAAGCGGCCGTGGCGAAGCAGCGACAACGGGGGGACGGCGTTGCAGCAAGGAACGACTGCAATGGTAAATCACAAACAGAGAACAAAAAGCCACGGCTCAAGAACCACGAATAGAGACCCACGTCTTGCGACTTAGGCAATAATGACAACAACATTGGCGGCAGTGGGCAGTGGTGGTGGTTCCAATGAAAAAAAGGAAAAATAAAAACCCAAGGTTTCGAACTTCAAAACTCTAACGTTCACAAAAATCCTCCTAATTTCTTAGGAAAATATCTAATGCTCTAATACTATGCATAGACTAAGATTAGAGAGATTAGATAATTGTATTATCATTTATAGGAAAATATATATAGAAAAATATACAGGATGGCTAAAGTAAGAAATGTAAGGACGATAAAGAACAAAATAAAATAATAAAGGCCATTACAATAATTTAAAATATAATGATATAAGTATTCTAACACAATAGAATAACATTTCCAAGAACCATGGTTCGGACAACTTTTGGAAGGAGAACAAAAGGTGGCCATAATCCAATAGCTATTGCTATCAGCAAACCCCTACGAGCTGCCACCATATGAAGAACCCAACGTGCATAGTAATTAAAGGAAACAAATATATTTTTATTGTATTTATGAACAAAGATATATTAAAGGGGTGTATCTAAAACAAATATGGGTCGAAGAGCACCTAATTGCAATCGAGTGTGTATCGTATTTTGCTCAGGAGAAACAATAGATTCTTTACTGAGGTCGAGAGATCTAAAGAGTGTTTGAGAGCTTATTAGATTTAATACTTCCCTATTGATTATGGTCKATTACCGATGGCTTTTTTTATAATTATTAGTGAGATGTTATTCTTTAGAACTGAAGCCTCTTTCTCTAGGTGGGATTCCTTTTGTTGGGTTAATTTTTTGTACGTCTTTTATATAGATATATATATTTTCATTTATCTCAATGAAAACTCAGTTCCTCATTAAATGTAGGTTAAAATACTATTTTGGTCTATATACTTTCAACTTTGGTTCATTTTGGTCACTTAACTTTCAAAATCTTCATTTTGGTTATCGTACTTCCAACTTGAAAAAATGAGATTAAAAATAAAATTAAAGGACCAAAATGATCAATTTTTAAAAGTACAGGGACCAAAACGAACATTTTAAAAATATAGGGATTAAAATGAACCAAAATTAAAATTATAAGGACTAAAATAAACATTTTGAAAGTAGTATTTTAACGTTGTGTGTGTTTGTGTGTGAGTCATATCTCCAAAGGAACTGATCTTCAATACTTAGACGCACACATTATAGTGATATTCTCCAGCAGCGAAGGTATAACTCAAGTTTGACTATAGGCACCCGACAAACTCGACCTTCAGGACGACACCAATAGCCGCCTCTCGGATGGTCTATCAGACTCCCAACCTATAACTAGAGGGTCTCACTTCTGCATCCGGTATCACATTCTATCTTGGACTCCTTACTAAAGACGGGCCTTAAATTGACTTGAAGCGTTGGAGTATTTGCCTCTCTTGTGCAAGTCTTTCCTTGCCAAAGATGCTCAAGCTCTCCTACCTGTCATACCTTAACCAGGTTTGACCTTAATAAATTTTGTTTGCACAAACATGACATTAACCGCCCAGGACTTTAAGTTATGATAAACTTTTATTTTAAAGCTCTTAAGTTTTTATGAAAAGACAAATATGCAGGTAGAATCAAAATTTGTGCCTGAGCATGTTCAAGGAAAATCAAATTATATGTATAAAGTCAAATTTGTTACCTACCGATCATTTTTGTAGAGTTAAAGGTCATATTAGGTCTAATTGTTTTAAATTAAACAATGCTCCAACAAATAATTCCCGAGTGCAAAATCAACATGTTAAGAAGTCTAATGTCATGTCATGTGGCAAAATTTGTTATAAATTTGATATTTGTTATTTGCCAAAAATTAACGCTACAAATGTTAGAATAAATTTGAAATGGGCTGGTTAAAAAATCTATGCTCGGACCCAAGAAATGGGTACCAAAATCTTTTGGTTGAGCTTTTTCATTGTAGGTATGTTTTCAAGGAAACAAAGGGTGTTGCTTGGACTTCAAATTGAAAATTAAATTTTACAGAAGCAACATAGTGGCTTGCTTGAATACATCAAAGAAAATGGTGTATCTSGTAATGTTGTTTGTTTATGGTTTATTAAATTAAATGTTGTTTATGCAAAGATGTGCACAACAGTGTGTTCCTGATTGTAGCTCGAACCCGGCCTCCGGACCGACCTGAACACTTGGGCGGACCTGCACAAA